>VYZW01047309.1:1924-13062 GCA_013401315.1 Balaeniceps rex
AGCATGAACCAAAAGTTAACCGCGTGATGTCAGAGGAAATTCAGTAAGAGCTGAATGGTGCCCGAGTTGTCTAATGAAATAATTGGGCACTTTATGGAGTCTTAAGCAGCAATTAAAGCATTTATGAAACCAAAAAAGTCTCACACAGGTCTCAAAAAAACCAAGTTTAGAAATGTCTAAGATAGACTGGTAAAGTGTTTAACGCTCTAGGTACAGCTAGATGTAAATTCTTGCAATATGGCTTCTTCTTTTTAATCCCTGTGTACTGACATTTCAAGAGCCTGAGCTATGGGAGACTTTATTGAAGAGCCTATTGTTTTTACCAGTGTACCAAGTGAAAAGAACAAAGCCAAGGACATAGTTTACATTCTGCATTCAAACAACAGTTGATCGNGCAGCAGTACTGCCAGATGGTAGATTGATTTCATTACCACATCATCACTGAGTGCCCAGCTTAGGCTGCACCAAGGTAGTGCCTACATACCCTCCTACTAGAGGAAATGGCAAAGCTAGCATTATTGTATAAGTATTAATACAACATTTGTACAGAAAATGGTGAAATAATAAAGAATACTTCCTAGAAAATTAGAAATAAAATATTATATTGAAGTTACTGTTGAACTATATATTCATAGAATTTGGGGGGGGGAGAGGGATTATGGTTTGGTGTTTTCTTTAAGCATATAAAATATAGTTTGTGGCATTGATATTTTTTGAAAAAAAAAGCAAAATCTTAAAATGAAGCAAATCAAACACCAAAGTAAAATGACAGCTGAATATCACAAACATTTTTTATGAAATCCATGACAAATGATACTTAACATTTTTATGAATTAACTGCAATTAAGGTGTTATTTATGGAAGGAAGCTCCAGCTCATTCACTTCCACTGATACTCTATTTGCTTTTCATTGAATTCCTCTTTTTTTTTTGTAAAAAAATACAGTTCCAATTATGCTGAAGTCATAGAAATTTATTTATTTAGAAGCACAATCTGAAAATCAGATAATGTATGTTTATTAACAGTGTGTACAGTTAATTTTACTTATAATTCAGTTACTACCTTCAGAATTTTCATTCAAAATAACCTAGTCTCATTATAGCAATGCTGTCAAGAAAGTAAATAGTGAGAATAAGAGCGTTCTGAAAGTTAGCTACAAAGTACATTTTGTAGCAAGGAGCTATTGATCGCCTCTCCATTTAGATGGGTGAGGTTAGGTGAGCCCACATAACTAGCACTTGACTCAGCCTCTTCTGAGAACAGTCCCAGAAGCTAGAGTTCTTCTACTTATGATTTTCAGTTTTTGCCAGAAATGTTAACACTGACGAATGTATCTTCTCATTCAAAAGGATGGGATGGAGCTCTGAATCTCAGAAGATAGGAGGAAGAAAAGTCTAATCTTTTAGGATGCTGCTAGCACAAACCTGTTTTTTTATGGTGCCATGCATGTGGTACTTTTCTTTTGTTTGGTGTGTTATTTAATTGAAGTTTTTGTTTCATTTTGTCCTGCCAGAGGCAACTCCTCTTTATGTTTCATTTGTGTGTCCTGTTATTAGAATCATTACATTAATGCCAGGGTCTTGCCACAATTTCAGTTACAACAGATGTTCCATACAAGCAATTAGACGTCTATGCAGCAGCTTCCTCATTGCTGATTGCCACTTACCATTCTGTTGCTGCAATTAGACTAATAATTTACACGTGTACTGTGCCTTGCATGCATGGGATCTTGAACAATTAACTGCTCATAACCTCTTCCAAGGCAGGTAAAATGCCAATTTATTCACTGTCCCATGTGGAACAGCTGGCAGAGTGTGCCTGGAGCCTGATTTGCCTGCAGAAGGACAAAAACCAGAAGGCAAGTAGCCAAGACTAGTTGCACCAAACCTTGTTTTAAATTGGAAAGGGTAGAGGGGCAAAGAAAACCACTCTGAAGTAGATCTTTGCTAATAAAGAGGGCAGAAAAAGTAGTTGAGAGGAAGATGAAAGAACTTTACTCATGTAACAAGGTGTTATGGGATCCTGAGGCCTTTGGGTTTGTTGTCAGAAAGCTGAACAGAATTGCAATACAAATAAGTGATGCAGTCTTCCCTTCCCTGCATGGATATGGTGATATAGAAAAACTTTGTACTGGTATTTTTATTCTGTACAGAAGCAAAGAAAGCAATTTCTCTGTAAATCATGGTTATACAATGTTGCTTATACATATGGGCCTTTATTAGTGCAGATGTTTGGCTGAAAAGAAATCACGGATCAGATTCAAGTAGCTCTTCTTAAAACTATCAAACTACTTAGCTGAGGGCTGGTTAAGATGGAATGAAGGAAATGAAGCATTCTCCCACAAAATTCAAATTAGTCTAAATGTTTTGGTGTATAATCCCCCATTCTCTCTGATTTGTGCCATCAGTGACTGCAGGACAGGATGAACAGGTGTGTTACACAAGCATACTGTGAACTATACTGAATTTTGGCAGTGTTGCCCTGGTTCAGGACTTCACAAAGTGCAGTACAAGCACCCCAGGACTCTCATCTCCAGGTGCAGTTTGATGTGACATAGGCCTTGGCAGTAGAAATTCTCACCACTTCTCATTCCTGTCTCTGTATTGCAGTTTGCCTCCCCTCTACCCTTCCTTGGCAGAGGCCAAACCAGATACCTAGGGAACAGTAAGATTACAGTGAGCATACCACAGTAATATTAACCCTCCTTGACCCTTTGTTCTTCAGCATTTGTTTTTTAACCAAGATCAGTTCAGTGGTCTGGATTACATATGAGCCCTTAAAACAGTTGTTTTAACAAAATGAGGGGCTGTTTAAGGGTAGGCATAAACAGACAGGGGAAGAAAGGGAAACTCTTAAGGTGGATGTACTGCCAAACCCAGAGTTTCATTGAACTACATCTTCAAGGACAGTGATACTGAAAGAACTGAGATGATAACCAGAGTTATCCTCCTGATGTCTTGGGGTCTGTGTTACCTGCTTTGTACTATACATAAATAGTTGTACAAGATAAAGAATAACAGAGTAAAATGTTTCATTTTAAATATGCATGTCACCTTTTAGACCAGTTCAGATCTTATTTATAATCTCATTTACCTGCATGTAATATTTACTTTTCATTATTCCATTATATTTCATTATATGTTATACTGGAACCCATATTTTACATAGCATTGAATTTTATCAGCATGATGACCAAGACCTAGGAAGATAGTCTTTTCTCCTTAATAATTAAAAGCGTTAAACCTCTTGTAATGCCATTCAGTTGAAAATCATCTTTATTTAATGATCCATTGGCATTGTCTGACTGTAAGTCTCTTTCACAGAAAATTTCGAGTGTTTGAGAAGCTTGTTTTTAGCTTTGCAGAGATTAAGTATCTGGATGTCTTAGCATACTTCCTGATGGTCATTTTTAAAAAGGCATAGTCTATATGTAATTTTCAAATGTTTCTCCTCTGAGTTTTGGGTGGTGCATATAGAGATAATACCTGAAATTCAAGATACACAGACTATGAATCACATGTATGACCCCCAGTTGGTCTTTATATATATATATTTTTTTTTTTTTCTCCCCCAGATGTTAGAAGTAACTGAATGCTCCTGATTCTCTGGAAAGCCAAATTAGATGATTTTTTTTTTTCAGCTCCTCAGAAACTAACAATTCTTCTTGGTTACTTTCTGTTAAAGCTTACTAACAGGGGACTTAGAGGTCTGGTCTAGTGAATAAGGCATGAAAATGAAAAGTAGAGATTAGGGTTTCAGAGCCACTTGTGCCACCAATTTAATCTCTGACATCTGTCACCCACCTTTCACCTGCCTCCTTCAAGCTCTTTCTCAATTTATATTTATACAAAGCTTATCCCACAGACATTATCTTAGCTGAAGAAGAGTGGGTGGAAAGACAGGCCTTCAGAGCTCATATCATGAGCTGCAACACTATGAAATAAAACTTCTGTATTGCTGTAATTCACTCCATGAACTGAAAAGTAACTTTAAAATATTAAACATAATTGGAACTCAAATAGCATGGAAATTTGTTTGGTTTTTTTCAACTCTGAGTGAGACTTCTGCATTTTACATCCTGAATGGTAAATAATATGGAAAGAATTATACAGAAATACCTTTCTTTATGTTGTGTCAATGTCTGGCCTTCTGTTCTTGCTGGTAGTGAAAGTCTGGAAAACAATACCATACACAAGATTTCTACCATTCATTTTCCTCAGGTTGAATAGGAGAGTTGTGGTGGTAACTTACGAGATGACATCACAAGAACTTCATCTGGCTAGGACTATGCAAAAATTCAGTAGCAGTCAATATAAACCATTTTTTCTTACATTTTGTTGCACATTAAATAGTTATGACCTTTGAGCTGAATAAAAAGCCACAGTATTAAAGTCACCTGCTACAAATTACTGTCAGATCTCTTACTTGTTTTGATAATGAATTGTGTAATAAATTGGACATTTGTCTTCTCTAGCAGACAGGGAGACTATTCCAGCATAACAAAATTAACTATTCCTGGTGCACTTATGTGATACCAACAAGATTAACATTTACACCTACTCTTTTCTTTGAGGAAGAATCGATTTTGATAATCTTATCATTTAATCTTCTAAACATGCCAGGGATAAGTCTCTATTGAAGGTTATAGTTGTGAAAGTGTGTCAGAATTTGAAGAAAATTTTCATACACATTTCCAGAAATTTAATGCACCACAAAGACTGCTTCACCAGAGCTTTATTAATTTATTAAATTTAAGATTTATTAAAATGAACTAGAAGGATTTCACTTTTCTAAACAGAGAGACTTAGATCAATTGGTGGGAAAACTAACCGTAGAATGAGTTGAGAATAAATATTCAGCCATGTTGCCAGTTGGCAACTAAACACCACACAGCCACTCGCTCACCCTCCCCCACCCCCCGTGGGATGGGGGAGAGAATCAGGGAAAAAAAGTAAAACCCATGGGTTGAGATAAAGGCGGTTTAATAGGACAGCAGAGGAAGGGAAAATAATAATAATAATAATGATAAAAGAATATACAAAACAAGTGATTCACAATGCAATTGCTCACCACCTGCTGACCAACACCCAGCCAGTCCCCGAGCAGCGATTGCTGCCCCCTGGCCAACTCCCCCCGGTTTGAGCATGACGTTGTATAGTATGCAATAGCCCTTTGGTCAGTTTGGGTCAGCTGTCCTGGCTGTGCCCCCTCCTAACTTCTTGTGCACCTGCCAGAGCATGGGAAGCTGAAAAAGTCCTTGACTAAGGTAAGTACTTCTTAGCAACAACTAAACCATCAGTGTGTTATCAGCATTCTTCTCATCCTAAATCCAAAACACAGCACTATGCCAGCTACTAGGAAGAAAATTAACTCTAACCCAGCCAAAACTAGGACAAGCCTACTCACTGCATTCTTGATAGGAAGGTCCTTTTTACTAGTCCTACGTTCAGTTCAGCAAATTTTCTGAGTTTCAGCAAGTGCCACACGTTTTTTCTGGATCTCTAACAGTTTTTTTCATTCTGTCACTTCTGACATTCATCTATTTGTTTGTTCCACTGTTCTCCAGAATCTTTCTTGTGCTCTTACACTTTCTTATGCCCTTTTTCAGTCACTGCTTGTTCCCCTGTATGTCAGGAAAGTGCTCTGCAGAGATGTTTTGCCCCCTGCTCCCTAGAGGGTTCCTGCTGGCTGCAGAGGTTAGCAGGCAGAACAAGGAAACCAGGAGTGCTTTTCTGCCCAGCCATGCTCCTTTAATAGAAAAGATTAACTGTGAGTGAATAGGTATCATCCATCACAGAAAGCAACATTTGCAATGGGCTTTTGAAGGGAATTAAATGTGTTATTTCCAAAATCTTACTTGTCCTGTGCATTTAGCATTGTGGTGATTCACTCAGATAGCTTTTTCTGTGGTAAACTCTGTTTTTGAGTAGGAGGAAAATGCATCTATCTTCAGTTGGATTTAAAACCACAGTACAATCTGATTACAGTAATTTTGAATCCAAATATATGATTTCTATGGCAGCAGCCTGTGGAAGGTTCATTATATGAATAGTATAATCATGCTTAACATAGGAGATGCTTGTGCGGCTTAGTAGGCAATGTTTCAAAGTAAAGAAAGTTCAGAAAAGAAAAAAAAGCATCAGGAAACAAAACCTTTTATAGGGCTTCTTCACTTTGTGCAGAGTTGATGGGAAGAAGAAGCTTCATAACATCATGTGATGGTTCATTACTTGCTAAATGAGTCATAACTGTGCCCACTTGGACAGCCAGCTCACACTGCTCTCAAAATCACAGCAAGGTTTTCTCTTGATGAGTCTCACAGGCAGTTACTTTATCCTCCTTGCCTTAACACTGGTTCTATGCACTGTGGGATTTTTCTCGCAGCACATTTTGTGATAAAAAATGGGAGCCAGCAGGAAGCAATAGCAGTTCTGGCGCCAGAGGTCAAGCACCAAGATTCTCTTTTCCAAATATCCCATTGTTCCTCTTGTTTTGGCCAAGTGGCTCCATTTACAACTATTACCAGCTAGAATGGACAAAACATTGTTCTGTGCTGTGGAATAGATAACTTCAAATATGCAGTGCTTTGCAGAGGTACATGCAAAAAAATCTCAATGCCAGGCTTGCTGTACTTTGCATGCTGGTCCTTCACCCTCCTGAGCAGCAGCGTTTGCAGTAGTTTTGCTACCAGGATTGGCAGACACCCTGTCTGTAGTTGTAATGACAGGATGATAATACATGCCAGCTGCTTTGGAAAGAACTCTTCCAGTGTGCAGCAGCATTCCTAGATATGTTGTTGTATAGAATGTGAAATCTATATGCTAATATTTGGTGTTTTTTTTTTTTTTTTTACAGTAACTGCAAAACAGAAAAATAACCTAATCAGTACTTATGAGACAGTCTTTCAAAGGTTTTCAGAATGCTATGAGCAGGACAAAAATGTTGTCCTTAAAATGGCGATGCCCATGGTGATGGACATTGAATACTTTGTGTTCCTGCGTCAAAGATGACAGCCCTTACTACTTTTCTTAACTAACACGATGTGGAATATATAGTTATGTTTCATACAATTGTATGAGAACTTCAAGAAATATATCAAGACTATTGAAGTATAATTTTAAAGTATGGTAAGTCCGTCCTAGATTCCTTCTGTTGCATGGTGTAAATATATACAATTTAATTCTAAGCTTACCTACATAAAAGTGCCTATAATTCATTGGGTCTGTACTTTCTTTGGAAATACATTTTAATATATTGGATTTTGTATTTTTATACCTTTTTTCTGATAACTGAATAAGCCTATTTCTTACCCCCACCCCAAATCCAAGTGTAAATGGATAGAAAAATTGTTTTAATGGAAAATGTATAATTATTAAACTAAAATACAAAACTAGGGTAGACAAATATGGAACAACTGAAACATACAATTTCAGATCATATTCTGTAGGAAGCCCTTACTTTGAAGGTACCTCCCATGTACCAGAAAGGAAAAAAAGACCCAAACTGTACTTTTTAGGAAGAACGGCATAGTTTCTTAGACACAAAAGCAAAACTACCTGTTGTGGAAAGAGTTGCATGACAATTTTCTACCTGTAACTTCAGAAAAGTGATGATCAAATTAAGTACCTAAAATTCCATTTATACCTGCTTCAATGTACCCATCGAAATGAAATGAGTAGATATTTTCAATTATTTACAGCTACTGGGGCTTAACTGGACCCTCATGATGATTAATACAGGGGACAATAAAAGAGATACTTTTGCTGTTTCATTTTCCCACATTTTTCTCTCTTTAGCAAATGCTTCAAATATCTGTGTTGTGAAGAGCGGGATTTATTTGTTTGTTTGTTGCCTTTTTCTTTTTTTTTTTTTTCCTTTTCCCCAGTGATCTCCTAGACTGACCAGGAGATTCACAATCCCTCAACGGCTTCAACAGAATGTATTTGTTCTGGTATAGCATCACAGTGTGTCATATAAGTATGGACTATGGACGAGTACAACAGTCAACCAACCAAACTTGAATGAGACCAGCATCTGAATGAGGGGGTGAGATCTAGGCAACATGACTTCACATCACTAAAGAGCACTTAGACAAAAGGCCTGTCTAAATGCTTCTTTAAAAATGTGCAGTGTGCAAAGAAGCATGGGATGGCATGTAGGCAACTGGTCAAGAAGTGTCCTTCTATCTGTTGCCAAACCAGCACTAGCGTACTACTCACTGGAGTCCAGAATCTGTCTTATCTTGTCAGGGAATATCAGTGCAAGTCATTTCAATGTGTAGAAACTAAGCTTGGGGTAAACTGACTCTTGTAAGTCAAGCACAAGACCATACAGAGCAAAGGCAAGCAGCATGTGAAAATTAAAAGAGGCTTTTTAAAATGGTTTAAGAAACACTACTCTTGAGTAGAAAAAACAGCCTAACAGTACCAGCTCTGCTTCCAAATTTTCAACCTGCAGCAGGATTTCCTTGGGGGATAATTGAATACTATTAAATTCTAAAACTTGCTATTAAAAGTTAGAGGCTTGTTTTCTTAGCCTGTTTACTCTAGGTCCTTGAAGGCGATACAATGACTTCAGTGCTACTATTGCATTTTCCTTCCAGTCCTGTCATTGCAATACTGAACACAGGAAGAATTGTTCCCCAGGACTCAGGCTTTTATGCTTTACTTAGAAACCTTGCAAAATCATACAAACATGTTAATATATCATAACTGTATTCAAACACAATTATAATTTGCAACTTAACGGAGAAGCAGAAAGTCATGCACATCATTTAGAGCCATTTACTTTTCATTTGTCAGTATTGCTGTAGATACTAATTAATGTTTTTGTCATTCACTCTTGGCATACATGGTGAAGATGTTACAGTTTTGTTCTACTAATTCAGCTATCTTTACAATAAAGTTGGAAGGAAATATTTAGAACTCGGGATTGACACTAAAATTGCCCAGAGGTCATAAAACTCATCTGCCAGTGAGGGCTTGCTTGTCTGACATTCCCTAATGGTCCTCTCTTATTCATAAGATTTCAAGCAGGTATTGAATTGTACTGCTTTTCCACACCTTCTTTTTCTGATACTTTTTTCTAGGGTGTTTCTATTCTTTTGTCCTTCAAAATCTAAACTTTAATTAAAAAAAATTACTTTATATTCACTGGAAATATAAGTCTAATTTATTTACATTGCTATGGTTACCTTGATGTGAAAAAGCACTGGAAACATATCTGGTTTTAGATCCCTAGAGATAGCTAATTGGTTTTCCTTCAGTGTTTTCATCTCATCCAGTGTTTTCTTCATCCAGCCACATCAAGGTAAAAAAATCCATGCTCCATGCCTTCAAGAATATTTCATGAAGAGTGATAATGAGTTAGCTTTCTCAGTCCAAAAAGACATCTGCAAATGCAGCAAAGACATAAATTATATTTGCACTAGAGAAGACACCCACCTAAGTGAGCGCTTCCCTTGCCCGCAAGCCAAATGAAGTAGAGAAGCTTGTGTCCACAGAGTTCAGGGCTCTGACTCTTCTAGAGCCAGTTGTTGTGTTCATGGTACTTTGTATAGTACCTATCCCATGTGCATGACTAAGATGCTTCATTATAGAACAGATCGTGTGAGCTGTCCGCATTCATCCTTGACCCTTCTCTGGTACTTGACTATATGTACTCTGCTAAGAGAGTATTCAGGACAACTAAAATCAGAGCATTTACTATAGAGTGACAACATATCCCTCTACAGGATATTAGGTCATCACCATTGCCATGGTCCATCAGAAATGGACCAATGAAGAAAAAAGGAAGAATTATGAGCATGCTTTAGTATCTCATTCAGTAAACATCTGTTTTTGTTTCGGTTTTTGTTGCAGTTTTTATTTTTCCTGATTGTTATTTTATTCTGGCCTTTATTGTTATTATGTTTAAGGAAGTCTGCTCTGATACTGTTCTGAGGGAGTTAAACAAGACTGAAAGCCTTAGGTAAGCATGCTTAAAGTATATCAGTGTAGGTTCACTGGGTAGCAATAACAAGTAAACTGCACCAGTGTGGATTTTCTAATGCAGTCAGAGCTTGAATTCAGCACAGAAGTATTCCTGATAGGCTCACTAAGGAATGTTTGAGAATAGGACAAGTATGCTTCTAAGGTTGCCTCATATTAGGAAATTTCCCCTGACATTTTACACATTGATAATCCTGAACCAGTCCAGTGAAGAGGAGCTTTAAATTAAATCCTGTGGTACATTATGTCATCTGCATATATCTCCTACCCTTTCACATAGGCTGCCTCAAACATTAGTTTTGAGAACTAATTCAAACCAGTAAAAGTTAAGTCTTGAGATGGAGGAAGCTGGGAATATTTTAATGAAAGGAAATCAAGTATTCTGTTGTCTCAGATTATATTCTTATCTGTTGCTTCATTGCAAATATTTTGTTATCACAAGTAGCAGTGGCCTCATCAGCTAAGATGATATGAAATATCTTGGGACAGAGTTAGAGAGACAAGCCCTGCAGTATTTAATTAAGAACTGGCCTTGGCATTTATTCTGAAACAAAACTTTAAGGAATAGAGGATCTCCCTTCTGCTTTCCTCCTTCAAAGTCCCTAATTCCATCTTGCTCATTTTACTGGTCCCCAGGCCCTTCTGAAAACATCTGCTACTCCCATCTTGATAGCTGCAGTGTTTCTAACGTGAAATAATAAGCATACTTCATTACGGGTGCATGGCAAGGGTAGGCATTCACCAGAATGAAGCTGCAGATGCAGCTTTAACCCTGCAATTGCCCACTGAACCAAGAATGCTGGTTGGAAAACAATGGATGAATCTTCCTATGAACAATAATTAAACTAACAGGGACTAAGGATACTGAAATTGGCAGAGCTTGAAGACTTCTGTGGTTTTCTTGAATCAAGATGTCCTTTCATTTAATCAGAAAAAGTGTCTGATATTTGCAATTAGTTTTCATAGCTGCTAGGTCATATCTAGTAGACCATAACCAGGAAAGTATGCTCTCTTCAGAGCAAAGAATTTGAACATGTAAAGCAAAATGATGCTTGTCAAGGGTGAAAAGNACATATCCTATGAGTTTAGGCTGTGTTGGTTCTAATCTGCACTTTGTGCTCCAAATTTTCAAACTTCAAACTCCAAGAT
>VYZW01047310.1:1488-17399 GCA_013401315.1 Balaeniceps rex
TGGTGTAGAACCAGAGGTGTTTGCCCTCTTAAAGACAAGGAGACCACATTGTTATCATCCAGTTCATGCAGGGATCTGAGTTAGAAGAGGAAAGGATATGAAATCCTATGTAAAAATCTAGAGTTTCCTCATTAAAAACAGCAATTACTACTTCATTAAGAAAGCTAAAAACAGGTTAGAGGAAAAATAGCACCCCTTCCCTAAGTCGGCAACTGTCCTGGCAACAGCACAGCTATGAGCATGGTGAAATTTAAAAAAGGGTCCCAAAGACATGCTGCTGTTTAGCAGAGTTCGTAAGTTGTTTGTGCTAGTGAGAAGTAGTAATGCAGATCTTTCCCTGAGCAAGGAGCTTGGGATCCCAGCTCGCATCTTGGCAGTCAGAGAGAAAGTAAGAAGAACTGTGAAGGAGGTTAGTGGTGACAGATTTGATCAGTTGTCCAGCTTGGCAAGTGGTAACACAGCTTCACCATACACAGGTTATTTTCCCATGTACAGAGCTTTCTGCAGACGACTGGATTTCTACTGTTTCTTTTGCCTTCTGATTCCCAACACAGAGAATCTTCTTCTTATAGTTCAGTTCAGACTTTCTTATTGTTCTCTGGTCATTCCACACTGGAATTATCACTGGCCAGTCCTTTCCATTAACTCTTGTAAGCTAGCGCTGCCAGTGTTGCAGTCCTTGGTGCACCCCTTGGTTAATGTAAGACTGGATCTAGCCCATACAGAGAGATCTTTGCAGATGTAGCTGAAACATTAATAGGTTATGTTTGCAGCAGGCTGCCTAAAATCCCATTTCATTTGGTGTCCCGGTGGCCTGCTTTCTGCTCCCACCTTTCTCTTTTGCACAGCTGACTATACTTTCTCCTCCTACTCCTATGCTTTTCTGCCTCACACTGTGATCCCCAGACAGCTCTCCTGCCTTTTTTTTCCCCCACCTTCACACTCAGTATATATGGGTTTTAAATACCCATGATTCATGAAGACGTTTGTGGGTGCTGGTACTAACACTGTCTGAAGGTAAATGGACAAACCCCATTAGAAAATCCAAAAGAGATGCTCAACACCTCAACTCCGGGTGTTCCTACACGGAATGCACACTTTTCCCTAACCCAGTTCAGTCATATGCTGCTAGCAAATCACCTCTCCTGTAAAGTAGAAGGGCGGGAAAGCAGTGACAGTCAGCAGAATGTCCTGTCAGCAGCAGAGCTGTAGTTGCAGCCTGTGAAGGACAAGCAAAGGGACACAGAGAAGAGGAAGAAGGCTGCAGTTTGGGAGGACATTTTCCAACCGAATGGTTTTGAACCCTGATGTCCAAAGTACCAGAAGCAAAAACATGATGTGCAGACGTGTCATTTCAGGGAATAAATGATCTTGAATGGAAATCTGGAAAAAGCCTTTGCATGAGTTCAATATGTTAATTTTGACCATTTTGAAACTAAGAATCTGACATTTCTAACCTATCATAATACCACTGTTCCTGGTTGGATGAAGACTATTCCCTGCTTTATTGCAGTAGCAAATATCCATGCAGCTACGAAAGAGGCAGTATCCACAGTATTGAGTGAATCTGATATAAAAATTTAAATACTGGGTCTGCATCCTGAAGATCTCTATAACATCCAAATCTGGAAGAAAACAGAGACAATCCTTTCTAATATCTGATCAAACTACATAGCCACAATATATCAAACACAGAAAAGGAATGTACTGTAGTAAAGATTAATGGGCTGCCACCACCCAGCTGTGAACACAAAACCAGCTTTCTTGAATCAAATTAAAAGTCCCCCAACTGTGTATCCTGTCCCCAGTTGCAGCCTGCAGCACTACAACAGATGTGTAAGTGAAGTGCAAAGTGACTTTTTCTTTTATTATACATCCTCAATTTCCACCAAAAGCAGCCTTAGAAAAGCTTCCTACACTGAAACATCTGGACTATCATCCTATCTTCATTTGTTAAAGTACCCAGGAATAAACACATGCTTCACTACATCATTCAATCCCTTTCCGAGACCACTTACAATCCTGACAAAATCCTGTGACAGTGAGTTCCACAACTGAAGTATGAATTAAAATAGTTCATTAGGTGGCTTTCATTTAACAGAGACATGGAAAAAAGCAAGTAGCTGAAATACAAGGAAGAAAGATTTTGATGGCTTATCCATGACCTTTATAATGCTAAGAAAAGAAAAAGAAATTATTCTAGTTGGTAGAAACTAGCTGCATATTTGGGACTAAATAAATTTTTATGTGTCCTAAAAAAAGTTTTTAATGCATTTTAAGCATTTATTTATTTTTTTAAACACAGCGTGTTGCAAGGTAACATTTTGGTTTGAGCAACAACAGTACTGATAATGATGCATCATGGGCTTTTTGTCATCCTTTGTCAGTTTTCTTCCTGTTGAAAATGAAGCCAGAAACAAACTAAAGTTTTGAAAACCCTCAATTTTTTTTTTCCCCTCAGTTAAAAAAAGTCACTTAAAATTTCATATAGTTCATATTTCTTCTCCTCTGGTGTGAGGAGTCTTCCTTTCTCTTTTATTGCCTTACATACAACTTTATAACTTTGTGCTAACAAACTTGGTTGGAAAAAGTTCTTTCCACATGATCCTTTCTTTCCCCAGATTTATCTACATGTTTTGCTGGTTTCTTTTATAGTTTGTGAATAACTGAGCCTGCTTCTATGTCTATTTTTCATTTCCTGCAGACCTAAGAGCTTAATATCTTCTTTCCTTACCTTGGGGTCTAGTATTGCTTGAGAGGCCTCCAAGATTTTGTGTTGGATTATGGGGAGAAACCAATCTGGATCTCACCATCATATAAGAGAATTTCCCTTTACAAAATTCCAGGATGTCACATTTAAAAATTGGTGGCCATCAGTCCCAGTCCAAAACAAATCACAAAGATAGGCCAATGAAAAGTGCTCCTTGATGTGCATCCCATCACGGACTTAAACTACACTGTTTACTAATCGGCCACTGAAGTAGTACATGGCTTGTGTGTAAACCTCACCCACAGGAGAGCTGTCAGGAAGAGCAAAATCCCATTCTCTTTTGATACCAGTTGGCAGTTCACTCAATCCACAAAGGGAATGGTTTGGTTGGTTTTCCTCACCCTGCTTCCAAGACCTCAGTAAGCTCAGAGAAGGCAGCTGCCAGGTAGGGTGTTCTCCCTCCCCTTCTCATCTTTTTTTTTGGAGGTGTAGGAGAAGGAAAGTAACATTGTTTTCTCCTGGAGGAGACCCAATCAGGTCTCATCTGGTTATACTCTAAGCCTCACACTTCTCAAAGACAAGCTGTCATCTTGGAAAAGTTCACTATGTTCACCAGTAGAGCTGTGTGAACCAGCTCCAAGGAGAATCACAGTGTCTGGCATGTCTTCCTTGACAGGAAGTTCCCCCTGTAGCTTCAAGCACCCCCAAATATTGCCAACCCAAGGCAGAACAGAGAGCAGTCTTCAGCACATCTACATGGTATCATCAGTTCTGCCTCAAAGAAGAACAATTAATAGCATTGTGACACTAATGCTAGAGAACCTGCTCCCAGTGGTGCCTTATTCGGTGTCAGGAGTAGATTTACTTGTCATTGTCCTTCCTGTTGTTTAGACAAAGCCCAAAATACTCAGGTAAATACAGTAACAATGCAGAGAAGGGGGGGAGGGGTCTTCTGCAGAGCTGCTTAGAGCACTCATTTGTTGTCTTGAGAGCCTGCTGAAATGTTCCCTCTGTGTCTCCTCCATGAAAACAGGACCAGGAAGCAAATCTCAAATGGCATTTCCGCTGGATGTATGCTCTGCAAACCAACAGCTCCATGCTGGAGCTCCCAGCTCCAAGATCTGGAGCACCATCCTGAAGACAGCAGACCCCAGAGCCCTCTGTATCCTGTGCGTGTGCCCAGGCCAGACTTGACATGCTCCAGTCACCTCCATGGGCATTCAGCAGCATGGTAGGCTAAGCCCCTTCTCTGGGGCTGCCCATCAGGATTAGCATCAGTAACCAGGCCCACAGACAGGTTTCAAAGGCCAGAAACAGGAACATCACAAGAAGCTGCCAGAAAAATGACGTCAGTGTCTGCCAGCCTTCCTGCTCAGTGTACAGGGTGTTCTGTGGCAGTCATTTGCCTGTGGTAGGGCAGATGGTATCTACGTAACAGGGTCTGAAGGACTGTGGGAAATGCACCATAACAAGGATTGAGTCCTCTCTGGTTTGGAGTGCGAGGAGACTAACTGTGTGTATATGAACTAGGCTGCCAGGCCTTAGAGACAGGCATCTTTTATTTAGAGACATAGTCTAAAACTCCTTCAGAAAAGCAGAGCTGTCTTTTTATGGAAAACATAGGCAAAACAGTTGTAAATGCCTGTACAAGATTGTCTCTAAGACACTGAATTCTTCTTGGAATACATTGTTTTCCATGACAGATGGTTGTCCTATTGATAGAAGTTGCGGTTGGGAGTAGCAATGGCTAAAATAGCGTATCTGACGTGTCCAGGTTTTGCCTGTATTAAATAAAAGGGAAGAGATAAGAAGCTATCAGAATAAAAAGAAACATTTCACTTGTTCAAAACTATTGATAAATCAGAGAAAATATGCATTTGAGAGTTTAAAAAAGTGCTAGTCAGCCCAAGTGTGAGTAATAACTGTCGTGGCAGTAATTCAAGTTACTCAAACTTGCGAAACAGCGGTTTACGGTTGGTTTGTTTTAACACTGTGCAGAACTCATCAACAGAAAAGGAAATTGCCAAATTCACCATCTCACATTTTCAGACCCAGCTGGCAACTTTGGATACCCAAGTGATACATCAGTGAAACACACAGAAATTTTTTTCATTCAACACTATGGACTCCTGAGACTTTGTACAGCTGAATGATCTATTTCTCACACATATCTGTGGTTTACCCACATGATGGGACACCAAGTGGAAATCAGCCTGTACAGTAGATAAATAACCCCTCTATGCTACGTGGTGTATTCATTTCCATTAGGGTACCCAAGCCAGTTTTGGACTTCCAGCCCTAGCTCGGATCTTGGCCAACAATTTACACCACCTGAAGATTAGGCAGCCCTGAGGGATCCCTGTTGGTGCAAGGTCACTTGGAGTCCCAAAGGGGATAGAAGACTCTTCCCTGGGCCAAGGGGAAAAGCAGACCCTTCAGGAAACATCAAATAATTGTGTCCTGACCAGGACAGACAGATAGGTACCACTGGGACACAAGCCTGTGGAGAAGACAATGCAATTCCCACCAAGGCTTAGACATCTGCATTGAGGCATATGTATTGTTTGGTTTACAGGAAGAACTAAAAGCCAAGGTATTCCCAGGGCCATGTGTTGACAGCAGCACCTTGCATCAGGTACCATTGCTCAGCTTCACATTGTAATAGTCAGCTGCCACAGAGTAAAAAGTATCCTCCACATCTCTCTCCCTCATTTCTCTTCCTCCTCCCTGCCTCTCTTTCCTGGTTTCTTGTTTTTCCTCCTCCTCGTTGTCTTTGCATGTCATTTTTATGCTTTGCTCCAAATCTTGTCCAAACTCCACACCATTCCCCAATGACGTAATTTTTAGCCTCAACCCTCCAGCACCAGCCAAGGAAGAGGCTGAAGAGGCTTCAATTTTTGCTTGATATTGCACCCAAATCACAGCTCCTCAAAGCTGTTCCACACTTTTTTCCACCCAGAATTACAGCAAGAAAAATCTGGGAGTCAATTATTTTCCTGGACCACTAAATATTCGCTCTGCCTGTTTCTCCAAAAGGTAAGACATCCCCAGTCTTCTTCTGTTATTCTCTCCCTTTGTTGAAACTCCATCTCGCCAAAGATCTAATTAAGCTGTAAGTTATTTTGGGTTGGCAGAAGTGCAGTAGACTTATTAATCCTGTGCAGTTCCACTCAATCTAATTAGTCTCTCTATACATTTCTTCCCAGTATTTCTGATTGCATCTGGAATTTTATATTTTTAAAACCTTTCCACAGAACAAAGGGGAAATTTTGACTTGTCTACCGTAAGGCCATGAGTTTAATTAAACTTGTCGGGTATTGAAGTTCCTATTTAAACAATATTTTCCTCCTTCATTTACAGATGTATTACCAATTAACATTTTTTAAATGTCTGAACTTCTCAATAATTTTTACAACAAACAGGTTCATTTGTCTGTGACAAGGAGTCTCCATAATCTTACAGAAGATTCATAACTAAATGCTTTTGCTGGAGTTTGCTGGAAAAAAAATGGACTTTGTTTTGACTTTCTTTACATTGCAAAGTGTATTGGGTGGAGGTGTCCAGGTTCTGGTAGCTGGGGGCTGCAGGGTGGTCACTATGAGGAGAGGCTGGGGCTGCTCTGTGCTAGACTTGGAATGCTTCCAACCGGCTCCAGCAGACCCACTGCAGGACACAGGGTGAAGGAGTGAAGGTGAGCCAGGGAAAAAGGGGAGGAAAAGAGTGTTCCCTAAGCTGGTAAATGATTGTTTCTTTTGTTTTTGTTTTTGTTTTTTTTCCCCCAATGGTCAAATCAATAATTTCATAATTATACATATATATACACACAATTTTATAATAGTAATTTTATAATTTTATATAATTATGTATACATATGTAATATGTAATTGTATAATGTATGTATTTCAAATTTATATATAAGAAATTACATATTTTTATAAAAATATAAATAAATTCTTTATATTTTATATATATATAAAAATGGCTATGTGCTTATAATATACAAATAAATAAAATATTTTTTTAAATTGGCAATAAATTTAGCTGATTTCCCTGGCTTGAGATGGTTTTCCCCACAATGGTAATTGGTAAGCAGTCTCCCTGTCTTTACCTTAGCTCATGAGCTTTCTCACTCCTGTTATTCCTATTCTCTCCCCTCTTCCCATTGGGCTGGTGGGAGTGAGCAAACAGTGGGATGGGAGTTTGGCTCCAGCGCCAACCCACTACACAATGAAAACTAATAATAGTCATCCCTTGAGCTTCCTCAAGAAAAATGTGTGGCTTAAATGACTGAAACTTAACTAGCTTCTGTGTATTTTAACATTAAAAATGGACTTTTCTTGTGGAATTTTGAACAGTATTCATTTTTCCCATTTATCTCCCTTCCTTCAGCTTTTATAACATCAGAGGGGCAATAATAAATCCACTTTCTCTAGACAGAGAGGATGCATTTTCTGTCATTAGTTAGATGCATCAGAGGAAAAAAAAAAACTAATATTTTCACTTCTTTACAGACAGTGTTAAGTCCAATAGGCTTTACTCACATTTGTTCTTGGGATGTCAACATTAATCACTCTTTCTGTAAGCAGATGATCACTGAAAATACATTCTACACAGAGGAGGATCAAGCACTCCCAAGAAGTTCCTTTCAGCTTGAGCTTGCTCAGATATAGTCTTACTATTTCTCTAATAATTTTTGTAAACAGAGGTCTTTTCTGTGCCCATCTGTCTATCAAATTTTCTTCCTGCCTGTTCATTTTGGAGACAGTCAGTTCTCTTCAGTTGAATCTGTGAGTGATGTGACAGCCTAGAAGGCATATACTACGCAAAGTTTTTATGAAAATACATGCTTTGTAGAGAACACCAGCATTTAGTAGACAGATGTTGATCCCACAGTAAGAAACTCCAGGACAACGCCACAAATATAACAGAGCTGGGCAAAAAAGTGGCAGATAAGCTTCAGTGTAGGCAAATGTAACATAACACCTCACCTCTAGGGACAGATAATCCAGACCCAGACCCACGATTCTCCATGGCTGAAAAAGACCACCTGTGGGTTCCCATTGGCACTGGTATCCCATGAACAAGAGCCCTGCTGATATGTGCATGTCTCTTGGAGACAGTGATGACAGTAGTTGCAGGCAGCTAAGTCCCATGCCAGATAGATCTCACAGGCATAAGGAACTCCACAACTAAGTGGGCTGATGTGGGATTGTCCCTGCTTGAAGGTTGCAGGTCACTATGAAAGGATCAGGAAGAGAGCTGTGAGCAAAAAAAGCAGTGTTATCTCCTTCCCAGTCCAACCCTCATTCCCTTTCAACACAAGGGTGAAGCCCTCCCTGCTTTCTATGGCTCTTATTTCCCATGAACTGAAGGTGGCTGTAACTGTAACTGAACATTTCTGCAGTGCTTTGAATACACAGTGCATTAGGAACATGCCAGCTACTGCTGAGACCAAGGAGTGAGGAAAGCATATAAAAGTAAGGTCGTTACTCTACCCAGCGCACTGATTTGACATGTGTGTCATCCTTTGACCACATCACAAGCACAAAGTACTGTAAATACTAGCTCTGGTCAGTACCTTCTGCCAGCAGAAGAACATTTCTTCAGAATCAAGCTGGGCTGGGGACAGCAATGATCTTACAGATAGAGATCACATTTTTCCCCAGTAGACTTCCTGATTCATTCAAAATGGAAAATTTTCCTTGGGAACTTGCTAGTGTAAGAAAAATTCCAGAACAAAGAAATCTTTCATGCAAGTGAGAGAGATGCACATGTTCAGTTGGAAAGTGCTCAGCACATGACTTGCTCAAGGTGTTCCTGATCCATCGGTAATCATAGAATCATAGAATCATTTAGGTTGGAAAAGACCCTTAAGATCATCGAGTCCAACCATTAACGTAACACTGCCAAGTTCACCACTAAACCATGTCCCTAAGTGCCACATCAATACCTCCAGGGATGGTGACTCAACGACTTCCCTAGGCAGCCTGTTCCAATGCTTGATAATGCTTTTGGTGAAGAAATTTTTCCTAATATTTGGTCTAAACCTTCCCTGGTGCAACTTGAGGCCATTTCCTCTTGTCCTATCTCTTGTTACTTGGGAAAGGAGACTGACACGCACCTCATTACAACCTTCTTTCAGGTAGTTGTAGAGAGCGATAAGGTCTCCCCTGAGCCTGTGTTTGTCTGTGTTTTCCCGTTCTATCATTTGGTCTAATACAACACTTCCTCTCTCTGTACACAACTTTTCTACCTCTTTGGGTAGGCAAGATATTTTACCAGGGATCATCCAGTTGCTAAGGAAGCTGTGTACTTGTTAATCAGGTGATGCACTAAGCTGGGCCCAGTCCTGAAAGACCATAGAGGTTGGAGTTCCAGAATCAAAATTTGTTGAAAAATGTCCACAGCACCTCCAGGTAAGTTGTATAGATCTTAACAAATATGCGTATTTACATCAAGTTCCTTCTTAAGTGTTCTGAAGTCTTAGAACAGATGTAATCATATTTAATTTATTAAATAGGCATGTGTGAAGGTGGAGGCCTGTATGAAGGACTGAATTCAGGACAAATTACCTAACTTATGAATCTTAACTCAAGACAAAAACAATGACCAAGAATAATATGACAAGTCGGGGCAAAAAGCTCTGGGCTTGGCTACGTGCTTTGTATGGTTGGGACATTTGCATATATCTGGCATAAAGGCTCATCTCCTGAAGACACTGCAGCCTTAGACATCTATGGATTGATTACTCAAACCCTGCACTGTGATGGATGGATTTCTCCAGCACGATCCAGTTGTGACCTACACTGAGGCCACGTAGCACCTGAAGGAGACGGCACAAGCCTGAGCAACATATCTCTGAAGCTGCTTTCAAGTTTCACGCATAGGAGGAAGCAAAAGACACTGTTGTCCCATGCTTAGTGTTTTATTCAGGTACTAAGTACCTGACCTTTCCACTGTGACTTGGCAGACCATGTGTTGCTCTGGAAGGTGCAAAGTCAGGCACACACAGCATTTGCATGCCATTTTCAGCAGTTAGGAACTGGGCTGGTTTTGCTCTTGAAGTAGCATAATTTCAGTGGGGAAAAAATCTGCTTTACTTTCTGCACCCTCCAAAGCCCCATAGCAAGCAAGGGAAGGATTGCTCTAGCAGCCTTTTTTGCAAATTCCCTCCCCTTCCCTAAGTTGCATAATTAGAGGGCAACTGGCTTGAGAATTTGGAAATTTCATCTTAGTGCAATATGAACAGATTCTACTATGTTTTAAATTAAGAGACCCAAGAAACAAGACATCAGTACAATTAATGATTACCTCCTAGAGTAACAAAAGAAGATCAGAATATACCTTGCAAAAATGCAAGTGATTTCTTCTCCTTAGTCTTCATCCTGCAAGAACAAGGTAAGAAAAATTCTACCTAATTATTAGTTGACAAGAGGGAAAGACAAATTTAGACACTGAGGATAATTAGTTGTTTCCAGATGACAGAGTTCGCCAAGGCATTCTAGCACTTGGCTCATGCTTCAATACAAAACATGGCTATCTTTGCTCATAGCTGGTGTTTTTTGCCACCTCAGCAAGGCTTGCTGTGAAAAGCCATACTTCCAGCTACACCCCATGTTGAAGAAGAAAAAAAGCAGGACCCAGAGATGAGGTCTTGTTACCTCCCAGGTAACAAGAAGATCTGCATATTCAAGTGGATGGTTGCGGGAGACCACAAACACCTTCCCACCTCACAATGACAGGCGATATTCACACAGACATATTTAAAGGCAAGAAGGAGACATCAGGACTGTTTTAATCCATTCTTTAAGCCCTGGGCACAAACTGTGTTTCCCTGTTCTCACAGGTTAGGGTCACACTCTGCAAACACACAGACAGCTGGAGGTTTTGGAGCTGGTTTGCTTTAGAAGAGCAGCTGCACAGTTAGTGCAGAGATAGATGCACCTAGTGCCAGATTGATAAAATGTGCCAGACCTTGATAAAAGAGATTTCAAACATCAAGACATCAAGAGAGCATAATGAGGGGACTTGTTTAAGTTTGTCCTTGATTTCTTGGATCACAGTTAGAATTACAGTGGGCTCAGACAGGTTGACCATACTGTGCTTGGCAGCCAGCCGGAGCAGGCCCATCCACCACCTAAAAACTGTTCTCTGTTCATGGCGCCCTTTGGTCTGCAGTCACCTGAGAGTAGCAGTGAGCCGTGGCAGGAGGTGTGACAAGATCTGGGTCCACACCAGCACGGGGAGCATGTGCACCACTGGACAGTGTCCAAACAGATTTACTGCCTTTTATTTCTGCCCTCAGTAAACGATAAGTTTCATTCAGCACCTCTTGCTCAGACACAAGGATGAAAAACATGCATGGTGTACAACAAAATGGAAGGTTTTCAGGAAAAGATCTGTGGGGTTTTCACCTTTTCAAGGTTTTGTGGTTGGTGGGGTTTTGTGGGTTTTTTTGTGGAGGGGCGGTAATAGAAAAATACAAGCTGAATTATATATATTTCTTTCTTTTATTTAGCATCAGGCTGATTTTTTTTAACATATGTTTTAACCAGAAAACAAACAAACAAACAAACAAGAATCTCTATTTTGGCTAGTAAGAATAGGGGGGAGGGGGGAAGCCTGTAATATTTATTGTTTATGTAATCCAGAGATTTCTGAATAAAATGGTAAAAAGGGGGGCAGAGAGATTACCTCCATTGAAAATATTCACAGAAAATGTTTATTGGCTGGGCCTCTTTCAGTCTTACGAAAACCAACCATATAGTTTTAGTTTCAGATACTAATTTGGCCCTAAAACTATCACCAAGGTGAAGGAGAAGGATGACTAGAATCCAACAGCCTGGATCATAGTCCACATGTCTTTACAGACCAGTAACAGGAACTGTGAGGTGGTGATTCCAGTCTAACTGCGAAGTGTTGGCTACATTTCCATATAGCCAGGTATATACCATTTTGTCTCAGTACTTGGGACCAGGGTATGTACCTAGCCACATCGGTCCTCTTGCAGTCAGTAGCTGAACACTTTGATGGTAAGAATCTGGGGCTTTATCTCAATTGGGTTTCCTTTGAGATTAATTTAGGCAGTTAGACTTACTCTCCCTCATCTGAGTTATTTATTCTATTTATTACCGCCTGTAGATAGGCGCTTCAATCATGGGCTCTATTATTGAGGACACAGTCCAGAAAGCAAGGCTGTTCTGTCTGAGACAATCCTACATACTACACTTGAATGAAAACTTTTCCACACTGCTCCTGGGGATGTGTTGTGGCCAGTACTGGGCAGTGGAGATCATTAACCTTTCTCTTTTCAGTATAGTCTCTAATACCTGCTCAAATTGCATGTTATTTCCCTTCCAAATAATTCAAAAGTTTGATAGCAGAAGGTTAATTTATTACAGGATACACAGGAATGGGAGATACCTCCTCTCCAACTTGTCCTGGAGTTCTGCTGAGGAATTTCAGCATAGTTGGCCTCTGACAACAGTTGGCCACTGTTGTGCTCTGTACAGTCCAACAGATCCACCTGATCTACTGTATCATTCTTGCTATCTTCTGCCCCTATTGTGACATGATCTTATTTCATGCTGAATTTTACAGGCGGTGGGGATTCAGGACAATACAAGCATTGTTCTTTGCAAGAGTACAGCTGCCTACCTATCTCCATAATACCTACTTGATTTTGACATTCTGGATAGCATTAACATCTGTAGAAGAGGTGCTTATAGACAGCTGCAACCTGAATTTCTGTGTAGCTGGAGCCCTCACCTTAATTCACAGTGAATGTTGGAATAATTGTTAGTATTAGTGTTCCTGGTGAGAATTTTTCTTCTGTCAAGATCTATTTCAGGCTCCATCTCCTACAAGATGCATCACCAATCTTACAATGTTTACTCTTCCTTTCTCTGACCCAGATCCTAGAGTCATGGGGCCATATATTACTATCTACTTCTATTTGACAAAGCCTATTTCTGGTCCTGAGAGTTCTGGGGTGGGTGACAGAACAGCACAGGAATGCATGCTTCACAAAGAATAACTATGCCAGTAATCTTTTTTCTCTCTCTTTTTAATGAATACATAATTTTCTTGGTTTTGAACTGTGACCTGCAATTTTCTGGTGACCTTGCTTATGATTTGGAAGCAACGGGGATCAGTCCTGTCATGTCGTTAACCCCTGCTCATCAAATTGGCTTATGCCTGAAATCATACAGCCCACAGGTGGCTTATTAAAGAAGCCAACACAATACCTCTTCTTGACCACATGAAATCCCTGTCAATATGTATTAGTAACTGTCAAAAGCCCCATTTTCACCACTTCTTAGTCCCTACACACTAATTTGCACAAGATTTTCATATTTGATCTTTGTTTTGTTTTATTTCAAATCCTCCTGCAAGCAGAACATGTCACAAATCTTTCTTCCCATCTTGCTTGCCATTATCCCCACAGACAGCAAATCCCTTCTTTCTTTTCCCATAAGTCTTCTGCAACATTTTTCTGTCACTACCAAAATTCATTAGAAAGCATCTGCTGGCTTGCAGGAAGATGTGTTTTATTGGCCATGCTATAGTGAATCCCACATAGAAACACATATTCATTGCCACTGCCTCTACTAAAAAAGTCCTGTCGCTTAAAGATGTGAAGTTTCTGAAAGCAGATCATAATCTCTGGTAAGGAAGCATGTGTCCTGAATTTCTCTCAGGTAATGCAGGAGAGCAGGTGTTTTAGTATTAGTACATGTCTGTGTAACAGATGGACTGTTGCAGAACTGTGCCCGTACAAATAAATGAGGATAATTAGCTACAAGGGGATATGCAAGCATGAAATAGGTCATAAGATGGCTATCCAGGACACAGCCAGGGAAAACATGGGCTGCAGCACATTCCTCTTCCGACAGAAATTATGCTGACGGATCCTGTCATAGAGCCCAGTCCTTTCAAGCTGGAGCCAAAGCCCACCCCAGCCCTACTACTGCATTTGGCTGATGACTGGCATCAGAGGACCAGGTTCTGTCAGGCGTATTCACCTCTCCCAGACAAGACAACAGAGCAAATGTACCACTTCTCAGTACCACCATCAAGTAGAAGTCAGCCCAACCTTTTCCTCACCAGGTCTGAGCCACAGCAATGTGTTTGAACAGCAGTAGCTTCTCCAGTAGTCCCTTGATCAATCGGTATGCTCATTCTTCATTTCATAACTCCCATGGGCCTTCCTCTTTTCTTTTCTGAGATGCTTTGGTCAGGGAACCTGTGATAATGCTCTGTCACCCTCACAGTGAAAAAGTCTTTCCTTACATTGAGTTTGTGCCCATTGCCTCCTGTCCTGTCACTGGGCACCACTGAAAAGAACCTGGTTTCACCTTCTTCACACCCTCCCTTCAGGTATTCGTACACGACGACAAGATCCCCTGAGCCTTCTCTTCTCCAGGCTAAACAGTCTCAGCTCTCTCAGCCTTTCCTAAGAGGAGAGATGCCTCAGTCCCTCAATCAACTTAATGGGCCTTTGCTGGGGTAACTGTCCCATCACCGAGAACATAAATTAAGACACTGAACAGGGTTCAGTGGTACCTGGTACTGACCCTGGGGTACAACATTAGTGACTAGCTTCCAACTAGACTTTGTGCCACTGACACCATCCTCTGGGGCTGACGATACAACCAGTTTTCAATACACCTCATTGTCTACTCATCAGCTTTGCTTTGACGAACCAATGCGAGACAATGTCAGAGCCTTACTGAAGTCCTGAAGTCCAGGTAGACAATATCCACTGCTCTCTCCTCATCTACCAAGCAGTCATTTCATCGTAGAAGATTATCAAGTTGGTTAAGTACAATTTATGCTTCATAAATCCATGCTAACTACTTCCAATCGCCTTCTTGTCCTTCATGCATCTGGGAATGGTTTCCAGGATTAGTAGCTCCATCACCTTTCCAGTATAGTTCTCTGGGTCCTCCTTCTTGCTGTTCTTGAAGATAGCGGTGACTTTTGCTTTCCTCTAGTCCTCAGGCATTTCTCCCAGTCATCATGATCTGTCAAAGATAATTGAGAATGGACACAAAATGACAGCCACCAGATCCCTCAGTACTCATGGGTACAACCAATCAGGGTCCATGGATGTACGTATTTCCAATTTGCTTAAGTATTCCCTAGCTTCAATCTCTTCCAACAAGAAGAGAACCAAGTCCTCCCTTGCTCCAGACTTGCCCCCTGGTCTCTGGGGCCAGTCATTTCTGAAGATCCATCTTACTGGTAAAGACTGAGGTGAATATTGCATTCAGAACTTCAGCCTTTTCCAAGTAATATGTCACCAGGTTCCCTAACCCCATTCAGCAGTGAGCCCACATTTTCCCTAGTTCTCCTTTTGCTGCATACATCCTCATAGAAGGCCACCTTGTTTCCTTTGACTTTCCTTGAGACATTCAGCTCCCGTTGGACTTGGGCTGTGCTGTGTCTCTGCATGCTCAGACAGTGTCTCTGCATTTCTCCTAGGTTGCCTGTCCTGCTTCCATCATCTGTATGCTTCCTTTTTGTGTTTGGATTTTGCCAGGAGCACCTTGCTCATCCATGCAGACCTCCTGGTATCTTTGCTTGACTTCCTGTTCATTGGGATGATTGATCTTGTGATTGGAGGAGGTGATCCTTGAATGTCAACCAGCTTTCTTGGATCTCATTCCCTCTAGGGCCCTCTAGGACTCTTTGAAGCAGATCCCTGGAGAGGCCAAAGACTGCTCTCCTGAAATCTGGGGTTGTGATCTTGCTTTTTGCTCTCCTCCCTCCTCTCAAGATCCTGGACTCCACTATCTCATGCAGGCAAGGCTGCCTTCAACCTTCACATCCCCAATGAGCCTTTCCTTGTTTGTAAGTATCAGGTCCAGCAGAGCACATCTTCTCTTTGGCTCCTCTATCATTTGTGTCAGGAAGTTGTCATTGATGTTCTCCAGAAATGTCCTGGATTGCTTATGCCCTGCTGTACAGGGCAGATACTGGGGTGGTTAAAGTCCACCATAAGGACCAAGACCTACAAACATGAAGCTACTTTTAGCTGTTTGTAGAAGACCTCATCCACTTGATCATCCTAGTCAGGCAGCCTTATGAGGCTTTCTTATGAGACACTCACTACAACGCCACCCATACTGGACTGCTCTTTAATCCTTACCCATAAGTTCTCATTTGGCTCATCATCCACCCCTAGGCAGAACTCAAT
>VYZW01047312.1:0-11727 GCA_013401315.1 Balaeniceps rex
ACAGCACTCGAGGTGCGGCCTCACCAGTGCCCAGTGCAGCGGTTTGAAGTACAGGGTTTCAAGCGCTTGATCCGTTTTCTTTGCTTAACTCCCACCTTCGATTAACGCAGACGCGCATGGACGCTTCCCCTTGGAAACCCAAGTTCGCTCATGTCCTTCGTGAGGGTGTACTCTTTAGGAAGGAGAGGTGTGGCATTCTTTTAGGAAGGAGAATTAACCCAGCCTTGCCCCTTACCTCTCTCAGCTAAGTGAGCCCAAGCGTCTCCAAAAATAGGACAAAGAAATCTCAGTACGGGCTCTGTTGCTTTTGCATTTTGTAATGAATCATTTTAAAAAGTGTTTTCCCCCTTTTTCTACTTCTGGGGTATTTCTTTATTAAAAGGAGCAATTGAAACACATCCCAGGAAAGGATGAAAAGGATAGAGAATCTATCACGTGCTCCTTACAATTACTTATAAACATTTAATAACTTACTTATTAACACAGTAAGAAAGTCTTAAACTCTTAAAACTTGTCTGAAAATTCTCCTATTGTTTTAACAATACGGGAAGACAGACGTTTCTTCAGGATCACCGTGCTTGCTTTAACAAACTAAACTGGATAATGGGGGGACAAGGCTGGCAGGTGGGGGTGCCTAAAAACTTAAAACGGCTTAATTAAACGCAAGCGAGTAGTAAGCACACACCGTTAGTAAGCCCTGAGGCATGTATAAAAGCGAATTAGCAAATATCTGTCTTGGAAACCAAACAGATTTATGACACGCAAAGCTTCCCACCTCCCGTGACAGGAGAGGTATCAGGATCTGAATAAGCCAGCGCTGTGCTGTCATGCAGATGAATTCACAGATGAATTTAGATTAAAAAAAAACAAACAAAAAAACCCCAAAACCAAAGTAATTTGCCCATTTGCTTCACATTCCACAGGGGAAGAAAAAAATCTTAACTAAAAATGGAAACAACTTCACTTACCAAGCACAAAGCGTGCCTTCTAACTTCTTCCTCACAAAAATCAAACTGAGATGAAACTAAAAATCAAACTAAAATGAAAGTTTATAATTATAACACTAGGACAGAAGCTTTCCAGTCTGCAGCAGAAATTATGGTCTATAATGTTGAAATGGCACAGGAGAGAATATTCCTCATCAGAAAGCTCAGAGGAAAGCTTATGCTGCTCCAGGTGAGCGACAGAGAGGATTTCACAGTTTGGTTTGGAAGATAGCATTTTTCTTTTTCCTTTTTCAATAAACTCCAGAGATTACATCACTGGACACCATGATTCAGCAGGATCAGAAGCAAGGGGGGGGAAAAAAAAAAAGAAAATCAAATCCTGAAGCAAGCAAGCCTACTCCTGTCCTCCGCGCGCCTTCTCTCCCATCTCTCAGTTGTTCGTATTCCCTCCAAACACGAGCGCTCTGCGAACGCGTCACGGAGACCACAACCACCGCCTAAACCCTCGTCACGAGGCTGGCAGGCCAAGGAAGACGTTAAAGTAGTAATTTGAGGAGTTGTTGCTGCGTTAAAGAGTTTTCACTCCAATTATTTTTATGGGGAAATAAACCAATGCGCAGGATTTCTGGCTAAAAACGCAGCTATCGCAGGTTTGCTGGAGCTGCGCTACCCAGCAGCAGCACGACGCACGTAAGAAAAGCCAGAGCGTGTGTTCCTATCAAAATTGTGATGGATTTCCTCACTCTGTTCTCCCGTCTCCGCTATTATTCGAGTAAAGGCTACGCGCACTGACAAGTTGCTGAGCGGAGGAGTAATCACCGCCTTCCCTTTCCTCCCACGCAGGACGACAAGTCCTCCTCGCTGCCGCAACCTGGAGCCTTGCATCATGCGGTTTTTCCAAGGAGCAAAAGCACGTGCGGCAGCGTCCCGGCGAGGTGAGGTTTTGCCTGTAACAGAGTCGCTGCCTCTCGGGAGAAAGGGGGGAGCATGTTGTAGGCTGCGAGCTGGCAGGGAGTTACACATATTAACATTTAACTGCTTTAAGGCAGATTTAGCAACATGTGACGCTGATTGCTTTGAGTTCTGTATCGAAGATTGCTTCTGAAAAATACTAGCTGCTAAGCATTGGTTTTTAATGAACCGATGATTCAAAAACATTCTCCTGAATACGCTACATGAGCAGCTTAATCATCAGAAAAATACAATCCTTTGCTGCATCAGTGTTTCCCAACCCTTCAGCATCAATGAACCATCAACCTTCCCAATTTTTAGGCCAGGACACAAACTTACACCTAAGCCTCTAATTGAAAACGCGAGCAGGAGTGCTCTTCCGTGGATCACTTATCGCAACGTCGTGACCGCAAGCACAAGATCTTTGACAGCCACCTTCCATTTTAAAGTGGTTTTTATGCTTTTTCTCCATTTGCATAATCCTCAACATTATTTCAAGGCAAGTGAGAAGAGCGCTATAGAAACCTCCTTTCAATATTTAAAGGAGGCTTGTGAGGAAGATGGGGACAGACTTTTTAGTAGGGCCTGTAGCGATAGGACAAGGGGTGATGGTTTTAAACTAAAGGAGGGGAGATTTAGATTAGATGTAAGGATGAAATTCTTTACTGTGAGGGTGGTGAAGCACTGGCACAGGTTGCCCAGAGAGGTGGTGGAGGCCCCATCCCTGGAAACATTCCAGGTCAGGTTGGACGGGGCTGTGAGCAACCTGATCTGGTTAAAGATGTCCCTGCTCACTGCAGGGGGGTTGGACTGGATGACCTCTAAAGGTCCCTTCCAACCCAAAGCATTCTATGATTCAAGTTCAAACCGTCTACGTTAGGTTAATGACTACAAAAAAGCAAACGCATACACATTTGCTTTTTTGTAGTCATCTTCTGCAGAGCACCAAGAGTCTGCAAACTCTTAAGTGAAAAACAAAAACCCCACGGACTTGTTTGTCCGAGCAGCGTATTGCATGAAGATGGCTCCTGATACCGCTTGCAATTTAGATGTTACATAGACAGTTACGACTGAATCGGGGATTGCAAGAGAAATTCTGGTATCGACACCGCTGAGACTCACCAGTCTCAGTGCTGCTGGTATTATTTTAGCTCCCCGCAGTGTCAGTCAGATTGAGATCTCCCTGCACATCGCAGCGTGCAGTCGAACACAGCGGGTACGTGGCTGCGTGACCCTGAGTATCCATTTCCACTTGTCAACACGGGACAGCTACATTACACGCTTGGAAAAATCAGTAGATCCCTTCTGGCTCTTGTAGATAATTTCCCCTAATGCTCCATGCAGCAAAAAAACCCCTGTAGTCGGTTGCATGCACGAGGGACCGCAGCTGGAAGGGGATACGCGATGTGACAAACCAAAGGTTTTGTGCTGTTCCCACACCTGCAACAGAGCAATATTCAAAGATTAAAAAGCCGTGCCGAGACCCAAAGCATTTCGAACATATTTAAATGGGAAACTATTTTCAGCTTTCGTGCCCACTTAAAACTAAAAGCATGTAATAATTTAAGGGATAAGTAACAAGCAAAGCCTCGTTCATTCTGCGTACAGTGCTTTTCAGAAGTACTTTGTGTCCTTTTCCAGAGCTTTCCCTAATCCTGTGGTCCCCTCAAATCTGGTTTCCTCCCATCTGCTTTCCTCGGTGAAACTGTCCCCTTTACATACTAATACATATATAATTATGAAAGAAATCGCTACAAAAATCAAGCAGGTGCTACACGTATCAGCTCTTAACAAAAAGTTACTGGTAAGGGCTAAATGCATCCCTTCGTTTACAGGATTTTCACTATAACACATGCTTAATTTATGCACATTTCCCTTGTTTTTATGGAAAAGATGTTAAAACCCACAATTTTTGGCAGACTTGGGGACGCGCACTCTTCTGACTACAGCTGGAAGCACTGATGCTACCACCTCTAGCCACTTACTAGCAACCACCCCAGCAAAAGTTAGCAGCCCCTCCAGTCTGCCCAGTGAATTTGTTTTGGGTGTTCCCACTCTGATTTAGACAAAATGAGCTAAAGTGATTTCCGTAGTAGGTTATTGCTGAATTAGTTCATTCTGACATATGCCAGAAGAAAATATCACAGTCAGAAGAAAATATCTACGTCCCTGGATGACGTATGAGACCCTGAGCGGTTTGGGGAGACAATTTCAGTCACTGGGGGGAATTTGCAGTCTTTATAAAAAGCGGTGGATGGGGGAACAGCAGACATGAACGCAGCAAATTAAGACGCGTGGCAAGAGTTGCAGCATTAGTCATATTCTGCTTGGGAAGGGGCTATTAACTGGAATATCTGTCTGAGAAAAATCTGTACACAGCTGCTACTTTATCTGGCCAAAATTGTCTAGATTCTCATCCTTTTCTTAAAAAAAGTGGGTATTTTATATAAGCATACAATTCCGAAACCTACATTAAAATTAGGTCTTTAGATTTTAGAGTGTTATCATTGATTAAATGGGTGGCTCAGTAGGATCAATGGAATAATTCAAAGGACCTACTCGTGATAAACGTTGAGATTTTGCAGAGGGAGGGATGACAAGAGGATGCACTCAACCACCAGCTTGGCGATGGCCTTGGTTCTCCTCCTAGCATTACCAGCCCGTGCTGGGTTTAAAACTGGCTGGGTGGCCGGGCCCAAAGGGTGGTGGTGAATGGAGTTAACTCCAGTTGGAGGCCGGTCACGAGTGGTGTTCCCCAGGGCTCAGTGTTGGGGCCAGTTCTGTTCAACATCTTTATCAATGATCTGGACGAGGGGATCGAGTGCACCCTCAGCAAGTTTGCAGATGACACCAAGTTGGGCAGGAGTGTTGATCTGCTGGAGGGTAGGAAGCTCTGCAGAGGGCCCTGGACAGGCTGGACCAATGGGCTGTGACCAATTGTATGAGGTTCAACAAGGCCAAGTGCCGGGTCCTGCACTTGGGCCACAACAACCCNGGGCCCCTCACTCCAAGAAGGACATTGAGGTGCTGGAGCGTGTCCAGAGAAGGGCAACAAAGCTGGGGAAGGGTCTGGAGCACAAGTGCTGTGAGGAGCGGCTGAGGGACCTGGGGTTGTTCAGCCTGGAGAAGAGGAGGCTGAGGGGAGACCTTATCGCCCTCTACAACTGCCTGAGAGGAGGGTGTAGCGAGGTGGGGGTCGGTCTCTTCTCCCAAGTAACAAGTGATAGGACGAGAGGCAATGGCCTCAAGTTGCACTGGGGAGGTTCAGATTGGATATTGGGAAAAACTTCTTCACGGAGAGGGTTGTCAAGCACTGGAACAGGCTGCCCAGGGAAGTGGTGGAGTCCCCATCCCTGGAGGTATTTAAGCCGAGCAGACGAGGTGCTTAGGGACATGGTTTAGTGGTGGACAGGTACAGTTGGACTCGATGATCTTAAAGGTCTTTTCCAACCAAATGATTCTATGATTCTAGGAAAATGAGCGATGCAGCTTGCTCCTTCTAAGCTCAGCACATCCCAAGTCTCAGTTCCCTCACCACGACCTGCACATGGAAGCTGATCTGCTTAAGGAAAAACTCCAAATGCATCACCTCTTCTTCTCACGTTGCCTTTTCATGGGGTGCTGCAGAGCTACAGCTGCTTGGACACCAGTGGCAGGGCAGAACTGGGTATCACCTCAAAATGTGAAGGAAAAAAAAAAAAAAAAGAAAAAGAAAAGCTCCTTCGGGACTTCAGGATCATACCTAAAGGGATATCTTAAATACACATCAGGGAACAAAACACGCAGCTGTAGAAAATGTACGATTTGGCAGTTTAATAAACCGCAACAGTTGCGGCAAGCAATCCGTCTGCATCTTCCTCTGGCAAAACCCTGCCTGAGGAGGAGGGTAAGAAGCCTTTCACAATCCACGTACCGAACATGAAAAGCTTCAGAAATGTTCCTCATCTGCATGCAAAACGGCGTCTTCTCAAGCACTAATCAGTCAGGAGCATCTCTCGGTTACATTAGTTATGAACGCATTTATAACTGGTTGTGCCAGAATACTTTGTTACAGCTGTTGAGGGATAAAAAAATAAAATAGACACTCGATACACCCTTTATAACTTTCTTGATCATTAAACGCTGGATGCTGAATATGACAATCTTCGTTTTCTAACAGGGCACGTTACCCTTAATAACGTTAAAATACCAACCTTGACGGTGCTGAGGATCATCTCCTCGATTCTCCCTGGTTACTGTCACGCACCTTCCCTTCCTAAGCCCCTTTTCTCCCAGTACAAACACGCAACTGGTCTGGTCGTTCTTGGTTGGGGTTTTTTTTTTTTTTCCCCTCTCTCCCAAATCTGGGTTCAAAAATAATTCCCTCCAGAATACTTCCCCCCACCACCACCTCAAAGTTTAAAAGATCGTGTCATTGAACAAAATCTCTTTCCTTTTTCTTCCCCTACTTTTTTGGGGAGCTGAGGGTGTATTTTTCTTCTACTGCTTCTAGCAGTTTTTGAGCTTTCCTTTTATAATCGTAATGGATTTTCCCATCAGTTGGGGTTCTGCCTTGTTTTCTTCCATACAACCAAACATTTTTCATACTTCTTAGGAAAAAAAAAAAAAAAAAAAATCTGTTTAAGACGTATGAGAGATGGCTGCATGGCGCACTATCAATAAATCGATTTTGAGAATCTGTCTCTGGTTTTAATGGGCAGCTAAACTTCCTCCAGGACCCTGGCCAAGCCGCTCTGTTCCCTGCTTTTCAGCTTCCCCATCCATAAAGTGGCAATAACGTAATAATTTCCAAGAAAGCGCAAAGCTAAAGTCTTTGGGAGTTTGCAGGGCTCGGAGAACCCGAGCCCTTTACAACAGGTAATGCAACTCATCTCGCTGTAGCAGAACTTCGGATCCGTCACCACGTTTAGCAGCATTCATAAGAGCTTGCTTGGAAATGGGGTTTAATGAGTAAGGCAGAAGCAAAATTGAAAGGAGCAATTTAAAAGGCCAAAATTTCTAAGTAGCACCGGTTCTAACAAAGACTGTCCACACATTTAAATGTAACCCACCGAGATAATGGAAGAAAAAGTCTGAAGAATCAAATGTGGGTGGGCTTAAAAAAAAAAAAAAAAAAGGGAAAGCCTAGTGAAAAGTCCAAGCTAATGGAGAATGTGGGAAGAGAGGTAATCAAGACTGCCTTCAGCTGCCTCTGCACAAAAAGGTTAATGGCTGAACCATTTGGAATCTCAGCAAGTTTCTGTCTATAATTTCCATGACAGAAGAGAATGCATCTGACATTTATTAGCTCGACTAATGTTCACACTTGAGCTAAAGAGACTCGCAGACTGACTCAAGGTCTTCAAGTTTAAAAAAAGGCTGCTGAACTATTTGTAATACACACAACAAGGCAACGGTGTTACACAAATAATACCACTACGTAATGTCTTAGATGAAATCTGACTTAAACGCGGCTCACGGCCCTCTAAATGTTCTTCCATCTCCAGTAGGGAAGAGCAGAAGCATCCCAGCACGCACGGATCCGTCAGCCCGGCAGAGCGCGTTGCTCGCAGGAACTCAGCCGTGCGCTGCGACTTGCATCAAGGTCTGGAAGATTTGTGCCAAGAATGGTATAATGAGATATTTGAGCTCAGTCAAGATTACATCAGAGATCTCAGATGATGCAGCCTAAGCACTGGAAGAGACGGCCATGCTTCTATCAGTTCAAATCACCTGGGAAATCGCTGCCCTACCTGAAAGCGGTTCTGCTTATGCAATATTAGAAGCTAAATTTAAACGCAGTTCATCGCAAATAGAGACATCACGAAAGATACAGATCCCCGCCTGGTTAACCACAGTAAGACGTACCATAAATAGGAACGCAGACGTAATTCCCTTCAGATCCGCAGAGCCAGTACCTCAAAGCCAGAGGTTTAATTAAGTCAGGTCTCGCAGGGTTCTGCTGGAGAACGGAAAGTGCAAGCAAGGCATTTGTCCCGCATCCAGGGTGAGAGGTTGGGGTATATTGACAAATTATGCCAAGGATGCCAGTGTCTGCACGGCGTACAGGTCTTCCTAGCGGGAGTTACGGCAGGCTATTTTGGGTATACTTTGTATAAACGCTGCCAGGTTTTTTGAACTTATTCTTAGGGGAAGTTCATTTGATACGGGCAGAGAGAGAAGCCAACTTTCTGTATGTCAGGGGTTGCCGTAGAGCTCAAATCGAGCAAAGAAAATATAAAGAATCCACCCAATTTCACTGATATTATGGCACATGATAAAAGCCAAGCGTGTGACTTTGAGCTAACACCACTTTGCAGCGTTTCCATTTGCAAAGATCTACGGGCCTTTTATAAGGACTGCTTTCAAAATTTGGCATTGGGGTCTCAATATAAACTGGACTGAGCCAGATTAAAGATTTGCCCCCAAAACACTGATCTGAACTGCGTTCAAGGTCAAGCTCGCATTCACACTCATTCCTTTAAAAATTATACATACATTAAAAAACAATAATGTATTGTTTACAGAAACAAAGCAGCTGGTAGGTGCCAAGGCCAACAACAAATGAGATAAATTAGAAGGCCTTTAGATTAAAACCATCAAGAAGCTGAAGCCAAGAGAAAATAAAGAGCCTAACATTTCACTTGAAGCCACTCATTACAGAAGCAAGAATCGCATGAAGCGTCTGCAAGAATATAGAATCATAGAATGCTTTGGGTGGGAAGGGACCTTTAGAGGCCATCCAGTCCAACCCCCTGCAGTGAGCAGGGACATCTTTAACCAGATCAGGTTGCTCAGAGCCCCGTCCAACCTGACCTGGAATGTTTCCAGGGATGGGGCCTCCACCACCTCTCTGGGCAACCTGTGCCAGTGCTTCACCACCCTCAGTGTAAAAAATGTCTTCCTTCTATCCAGCCTAAATCTCCCCTCCTTTAGTTTAAAACCATCACCCCTTGTCCTGTCACCACAGGCCTTGCTAAAAAGCCTGTCCCCATCTTTCCTCTAGGCCCCCTTGAAGCACTGCAAGGCCGCACTAAGGTCTCCCCGCAGCCTTCTCTTCTCCAGGCTGAACAGCCCCAACTCTCTCAGCCTGGCCTCGGAGCAGAGGGGCTCCAGCCCTCGGAGCATTTTTGTGGCCTCCTCTGGACCCGCTCCAACAGNGATATATACCATGTAATGACCACACAAAGGCAGGCTTGCAAGACACCCTGCTGCACTGAGCAGAGGAAAGGAGGGGAGGAAGAAATGACACCTAACTTATTTTCTATACATACGGGTGGGATGAAAGCATTAGCGACGCAGCTAACCTGTACAAAACCTTACTCTGAAACAGGAACAGTCGACCTGGATTTGCACGGCACAACGTGTAGACGTGGCACTTTGGGACATGGTTTAGTAGGCATGGTGGTGTTGGGTTGACGGTTGGACTAGATGATCCTAGAGGTCTTTTCCAACCTTAATGATTCTAGTCTATTCTACTACGCTGTGCAAGAGCCGTGGCAAAGACGATACTGCCCAATGTGCTTTACAGATACGGGTGACTGGTATACAGGCTCAGAGAGCATGGAAGGGAAAGGAAAATTAGGGAATAAATGCCCAGATGACCATGGTGGCATGCTGAGGAGTCCCTCAAGTTTTCCCTGAGCGCTAGATGCTGTGCCATCTACCACTCACCCAACGCAGGCACTTAGCCTAAGTATAGGCTTATTGGATATTAGGAAAAATGTCACAGAATGGGTTGTCAAGCACTGGAACGGGCTGCCCAGGGAAGTGGTGGAGTCCTCATCCCTGGAGGTATTTAAAAGATGCGGCGCTTAGGGACATGGTTTAGTGGTGGACTTGGCAGTGTTAGGTTTACGGTTGGACCTGACGATCTTAAAGGTCTTTTCCAACCTAAACAATTCTATGATTCTGATTGTATAGCACAAGGTGGCAGTTGCAATCGTCTGCCTCTGCCCACTGCCCCAGTATGGTGGCAGCCGAAGAGGGCAGAGCTCAAGAAGCTGCTGGCTGCCTCCGAGCATTTTGTACGCACAGATCCCATCAGCCGAGCTGCGTTTCACTTCCATGGTTTCTACCAGGTGTTTCCATGAAGTTGCATTCGTCTCTACTTTCGGGAGCTGGGGCTATGATGTTTACTCCGTCAAAGGACCTCTAGAGCTTATGGCTGTGTTTTCGGAAGAGACTTCAACACTTGAGACAGGTTACCTGTTAAAAAGCATAGAGTAGACCTACCTTACGGGCAACAACGTACCCTTTCCCTCTTCTGTATTTGCACAGAGTCAAAAAGCAGCTTAAACAGCTCCAAGAAAAAAAAATTAAAGACAAAAAAGGAGGCGGTGTCCTAATCTTTGAAGCAAAGGAAAGGAATAGTAATAACCAGCTGTTCAACAATAGCAGCACTAGTTTATTATTGAAGAGCTGCAAATAAAGGCAAGCTACAAAAGGTATTTCCAGATTTTATCTAACTTTTAAAAAAATAAAGTACTACAGTGACTTCCCCCCCCCATTTAATAAAGATCTAATCAGCGGGCCTCAACGGTTTCCTTAAAAAGCAGCTCAAACTGCCTTTCACACCCCCATTGTTCGTGACTTTTCCAACAGCACTTGCTCTGGAGAGGAACCCAGGGTGTAGGCAGTTCAGCTATGGATTTCAACAGAGTAACCTCCCTAATTACGTCTCTGAGCAATAGCTCTTAATTACACTCCACTCCTGAGCTTTTGTTTACTCGATTGGGGCTGCAGCAAGACCTTTGCAATTCACTTTCAAAACCAAGTTGGTAAGGCTTGTTGCAAAGGCTCCACTTTCTTGTTAGCCCAGAAAAGAGACCAGGCTTTGGATATATCCTGGGACACCCTTTAAGTCATGTCTTCCACATTTATACCCAACACGAGGTTCATATTTCAGTCTAACTCTTTAGGATCTACCACAATGTAAAAATACTACTTCTATATTGAGAAGGACAAAAAAAAAAAAAAAATGGCCAAATCCTTTAATGAAACACAAAAATATTTTAAAGATGCATTTATAATTTAAGGCACTCAAATCATACGAATGGGCTATAACCTAGACCCCAAAACTCTCTACACATGCACATACATGGAATATCAAAAGCTGGTTGCGACAATTTAGCTTCTCTGAATGGTTTCTCATTAACCAAGACACGTTCACTGTTCTAGAGCCACACTTCATTTATTGCTGCTCCAAATTTCTTCGGAAAAACACTGCCTATTTGAGGGGCTTTTTACCACTGACCTCCACCCGAGCATCCCACGCCACTGCATCCCAGCTATCAGCTAAAGCAGTCTGTGAAAAGAAAGCTTCACCGAGGGCAGCATTCCCTCTGTGCTCCCAGCCCACAGTCCAACCCGGGGCAGCTCACCGTTCCCCCCGAGCAAGCGATGCCCATTTCTCCAGAGCCCTACAGAAAGCAATCTCTGGAGGTTACACTTCAGACCCGGTTTGGGTCCGAAACACCTTTTGAAATCTTTCAAAAAGGGGGAAAGAGGAAACCAAAAAAGTCGTCGTCTTCATCCACGAAATAAGTTAATACTCATCTTTCTCACCCGATGAAGAACAACTTCTTACTTGGACCAATAACTTCAAAAGAAGTTTTACAGCCACAATTTTTACTAGTAGGCAAAACAGGCATGGCCACGTGGACGGTTAGACTCGATGATCTTAAAGGTCTTTTCCAACCAAATGATTCTATGAGTCTATGATTCTATGACCATAATAAGAAAGTCAGGTCTTACCCAGCCCAGAGGTCACCTGCTACCCAGATGCTCTCTTCAACAGCTCATTTCCTCCTAATTTGTCTTTACTCAACTAAAAAAAAAAAAAAAAAAA
>VYZW01047313.1:0-12814 GCA_013401315.1 Balaeniceps rex
ACGCCCAGCCAGTCCCCGAGCAGTGATCGCTGCCCCCCCCGACCAACTCCCCCTAGTTTATATACTGAGCATGACGTCATATGGGATGGAATAGCCCTTTGGTCAGTTTGGATCAACTATCTTGGCTGTGCCCCCTCCCAGTTTCTTGTGCACCTGGCAGAGCATGGGAAGCTGAAAAAGAAAGTACTTGACTAGGGGAAGCACTACTTGGCAACAACCAAAACATCAGTGTGTTATCAGCATTCTTCTCCTACTAAATCCAAAACACAGCACTATGCCAGCTACTGGGAAGAAAAGTAACTCTAACCCAGCCAAAACCAGGACAGCTTCTTGTGTTTGTTCTGGTTGAGCACAAGATAATTGGGTGATCAAGGCCCCTGTCCAGCTTTTTAGAGCTTGTTTAAAGCACTTCATGAGAAGGAGAGTGTAGTTGGGATGTTTTTGTAAAGTATGATTTTTTGGAGACTGTTGTTCTGTTTTTCATTTTACCATATAAACGCTTCATTTTAGACATCTGTCTTTATATAACAAAGACTCGACTTGGAAATTGCTCACAGTACACATCAGGAGGAAAATCACAAGTTCTTTAAAATACCTTTATCCAGTACATGTCTTTAGCGACAAATTTTGGAGGTATTTAAAGAAGGATAGCTCTTCTGGTGATTTTGCAATATTTGGGGTCTATTATGGATTGAATCACAGAATCACAGAATCATTTGGTTGGAAAAGACCTTTAAGATCATCAAGTCCAACCGTACCTGTCCACTACTAAACCATGTCCCTAAGCACCTCGTCTACCCGTCTTTTAAATACCTCCAGGGATGGGGACTCGACCACTTCCCTGGGCAGCCTGTTCCAATACTTGACAACCCTCTCCGTGAAGAAGTTTTTCCTAATATCTAATCTAAACCTCCCCTGGCGCAACTTGAGGCCATTGCCTCTCGTCCTATCACTTGCTACTTGGGAGAAGAGACCAACACCCACCTCGCTACAACCTCCTTTCAGGTAGTTGTAGAGGGCGATAAGGTCTCCCCTCAGCCTCCTCTTCTCCAGGCTAAAGATATTGAGATATTCCATGTATGTTTTGACTTGACGGAGAAATATATGTGAAAGATGACCATGAGTTTCAGCTTTATCTGCTTTCCCACATGTCTGTACATGTGGCACCCTGTAGAGATCCTGCCACTGGGCTGACAGCTGAAATCAGCACCTTACTTGCTCAAATGCCCATTTACGTTGAATTTTGCCACAGCCAGAATTGAGTGAAAACTGAATGTGGTTTTAAGCTTGTAATCATTCTCACTTTGGGTAGCTGCTGCTTGTTCTTCCTCAAACCTTCTGCAAAAAAATGGTTTCTTCCAAGGCTATATATTTGGAGTTATTCAAGGGACAGTGGAACATTGCAAAAACGTTTTAATAACTGTCTACAAAATGTGATGTGAGCTTCACCTGTTTCCTCACTGTCCTATGACCTGCATTCAAGAAAGTATTTCCTTTCCTCTAGACACTGCTAACACCTGGCTATGGTAATATTCCAATTCCCAGTATTCACCATTAAAACTAATGAACTGTTGAAACCTAGATAAATCACTTTAGTTGTTACAAATAAAGATTAAGAAGATTTAACTGAGTGTAAGGCTGATTTTTAAAATGCTTCAGTGGATGCATTGTCAGGAGACCTTTAAGTTTTGAGATCTCAGTACTCTTGAAGAGGCCTCCTGTAACAGCTGGCAGGATTATTAATAGCTGCTACAACTGATTTAGGTAAAGACTGTGTTTTCTTGGGGGATCTTAACTAGTGAGTTATGTCATTTGTTCACCTTAGTTTTTATTTGTTTTGCTTTGAAAGGAAGAAGTTTTTGTTATGCAGACATGGATATAGACAGTGTGCCTGGGTTTGAAAGCTTGGAAGAGCAGCCTACAAATTCTGGAATATAAGGGCAGGAGTCCCAACTGGGATATCACCGTGTCTTCAGAGAGTGCATGCTAACTTACATCAGCTAATGATCTGGCCCCAGATGCTCATAGGCTAGTGTTAGTAAATAGATAATAGCGTGGGTGTTGGTGCAGAAGTCTACACACATGTATTGGGTTTGCATGGCAAGGTTTTGGTAGCAGGGGGAGCTACAGGGGTGGCTTCTGTGAGAAGATGCTAGAAGCTTCCCCTGGGTCCGATACAGCCAATGCCAGCCGGCTCCAAGACAGACCTGCCGCTGGCCAAGGCCAAGCCAATCAGTGACAGTGGTAACACCTCTGTGATAACATATTTAAGAAGGAGGAAAAAAAACAAAAAAACAAAAAAACAAAAAAAAAACCACCAGGACAAAAACTGCAGCTGGATCAAGAATATGTGAGAGGAACAACTCTGCAGACACCAAGGTCAGTGAAGGAGGAGGGGAAGGAGGTACTCCAGGCTCTGGAACAGAGATTCCCCCTGCAGCCCCTAGTGAAAACCATGGTGAGGCAGGCTGTCCCCCTGCCTGGAGGTCCATGGTGGGGCAGATATCCACCTGCAGCCTGTGAAGGACCCCACACTAGAGCAGGTGGATGTGCCCAAAGGAGGCTGTGACCCTGTGGGAAGCCCGCACCAGAGCAGGTTTGCTGGCAGGACTTGTGACCCCGTGGGGGACCCACGCTGGAACAGTCTGCTCCTGAAGGCCTGGACCACATCNCTGGAACAGTCTGCTCCTGAAGGACTGCACCCCATGGAAAGGACCCACACTGGAACAGATCATGAAGAACTGCAGCCCATGGGAAGTACCCACATTGGAGATATTTGTGGAGGACTGTCTCCCATGGGTGGGACCCCATGCTGGAGCAGGGGAAGAGTGTGAGGAGTCCTCCCCCTGAGGAGGAAGGAGTGGCAGAGAATGTGTGATGAACTGACCACAACCCCCATACCCCATCCCCCTGTGCTGCTTGGGGGGGGGAGGAGGTAGAGAAAACAGTGAGTGAAGTTGAGCCTGGGAAGAAGGGAAGGGGGGTGGGGGGAAAGGTGTTTTAAGATTTAGGTTTTATTTCTCATTACCCTACTCAGTTTTGATTGGTAATAAATTAAACTGATTTTCCCCAAGTCGAGTGTGTTTTGCCCATTATGGTAATTGCTGAGTGATCTCTCCCTGTCCTTATCTCAACCCACGAGCTTTGTCATTATATTCCCCCCCCCCTCCCCTGTCAAGTTGAGAAGGGGAGTGATAGAGCAGCTCTGGTGGGCACTTGGCATCCAGCCAGGGTCAACCCACCACAACACATATGCACATGCCCTAACTCTTCAAACTGGAGGAGAAATTGAAATGTTTGTTAGACATCAGAAGAACAACACGACCCCAAACTCAGAAGTGTGTCCCTTTTTCACAGCACCATCCTCCTGCCAAACTGTTTATGTGGCACCACAGCAATTAGCTAAGGAAGATCTTTCTGTTGTCATTCATGTAGAAGCCTGTCGTGGTTTAGCCCCAGTCGGCAACCAGCAACCGAGCACCACACAGCTGCTCGCTCACCCTCCCCCCGCCCCCAGTGGGATGGGGGAGAGAATCAGAAGGGCAAGAATAAGAAAACTCACAGGTTGAGATAAAAACAGTTTAATAATTGAAATAAATAATAGTAATAAAAATTGCAATGAAAACGAGAGAAACAAAACCCAGGGAAAAGAAAACAAGTGATGCAACCGCTCACCACCCGCCAACCGACGCCCAGCCAGTCCCCGAGCAACGATTGCTGCCCCCCGACCAACTCCCCCCGGGTTATATACTGAGCATGACGTCATATGGTATGGAATAGCCCTTTGGTCAGTTTGGATCAACTATCTTGGCTGTGCCCCCTCCCAGCTTCTTGTGCACCTGGCAGAGCATGGGAAGCTGAAAAAGAAAGTCCTTGACTAGTGTAAGCACTACTTGGCAACAACTAAAACATCAGTGTGTTATCAGCATTCTTCTCCTACTAAATCCAAAACACAGCACTATGCCAGCTACTGGGAAGAAAAGTAACTCTATCCCAGCCGAAACCAGGACAAAGCCCTGGTATGTTTGCTCACCTAAATGAAGCGTTTCCCCCCTGCTTGGATTCAGCATTTTGGATGACAGGTGCGCTAATAGTTGGCATAATCATAGTGCCAGCCAAATTGCAGCAGTGTTACAGGTGTCAGGATGCTTGATTATTTTCAAAACATTGCACATTTCAGATTGTGCATTTCTCATTTGAATAATTACATGTTTTATATTTTTACATGCTGTTAAAAATAGTCCAGAGCCTTAAAATCCATAACTCTTGACAGCTACAGTAGCATGATTTTTTTACTGACTTCAGTTGGAGTGACTCAATCATCTGACAATTAGCAATGATTTTACAAAGCATATTTTTGGAATCTACAAGGCTCATTTAGAGTAAAAAAAAAAAAAAAAAAAAATCATTTTCTGCAAAGTGAAGATAGCAGTCTTTGCTTTAAGCTTTCACACTGGTATTTTTCACTAGCTACTTGCCAGTTTAAGTTTCTATTGATTATGTAAGAATAGGATATAATATCATTGATGCTTGCATCAATTTTTTATGACAGCACCTCTTCTAAGTTCAGTGCAGTTACTTGGAATTTACACTAGTATTAATAAGAAGAGAAATAGGTCCCCAGCCCTAGATCCTCAGAATGGGAGGTAGTAACCAAAACATATCTGAGCACACTGATATTTATATCGCATACAAAATCAACATAAGTACATTGTTAACATTGTATTCAGGCCCTCAAGTGTTGCAGAAGTGCTGGAACTAGAGTTGCCTGAACATTTATCAGAATTTCCAGCTGTTGAATGCTTAACTGCATGATGCTAATGGTGTTGTTTCAATGCAGTTTTCTTGCTTCACTATTTAATATATAATTATATTCTTATGCCCTCTTTACTTCCAAAGGCCCTCTGGTTTTTATTGCACAGGAGGGAATGTGCTTAGCTAGCAAGCAACTGGATCAGGGTTTTTCTCTTCACTTTCCCTTCTCCTCACTCAAAACTCTTCTTCACACCTTCTGGCCTGCACCAAAAACCCCATGCTCTCCCTTGGACTATCCCTTCTTTTCATCATTAGGATTCCCATGCTTCCCGCACTGTACCGTTTGTGCTACAGCAGTGCAGTTACAACTAGTGCATGACATGAAGCTGAAGAAGCTGCAGCAAGTGGTGCCGACAGCTGAATAAATGACTCATTTATGATTTCAAATTTAAGTACATCAGTCACCTACTGTTTTCAAGTCCTGTTGGTTGTTTGTGTATTTAGAGTCAATCACCACACTTTAGTGCTTTGATGTCCAAAGCCAAGCTTTGAAGGCTCTGATCAGTATGTGGCCAGTGTCTTACTGTGCTGCAGTCTTCCAGAAAAGGTGAAAATCCAAGATCTTAACTTCATTGGGCTGTTAAAATTTCCATAATGAAATGGCAATGGTTTTCCTGCTTTTTTATGGCTTCATCTAAATAGCCTTATCATTCATTTTGCCTTCAGAAACCTCTTTTTTGTGAATCCCCACCCCTACCCTGTACTGCCAGAAGTTGGAAATAGTCCAGAGGACCATAGCAAGAATGACTAGAGGACTGGAAAACATGGCTGGAAGGTCAAGCTGAAGAACTGGGTTTGTTTATCAAAAAAAAATTAGACATGGGCACAGACTTTGGATGCATAGTGTTGAAGAGGATAGTAACCAATTACCTGCCTTATCCATGAGGGAAAGAGCAAGCATAAGTTAGCCTAATATGCAGCAAAAGACAATCAAGTTTGGAAAACTTTCCTCTCCCATAGGCCAATGCCATGAAATCTCCAGGCAGAGAGCTGTTGCAAATATTTTATACAGCTTTGGTTTAGCAGCAATTTGAGATTTATTAATATTTTTGAGATAGATCACAGAATTAGGTTGTATAATTCTTAACAGCGCTTAAGCATCAGCCAATTTAACAGAGCAATTCAGTGGAATTTGTTACAATCAAAATAGCAACTTAGTTAAAGATTCAAGAACGGCAAGGGTCACCCAAAACTTACAGCAGGGTTGCACACACAGATGGGATTTAAATCAAATCACACACAGACCAACCAACAAACAGTTCTGAATCAAATTGCACACACACAGAGAGTTTAACCTGTGATTAAAATTTCCCTTTTTGTGAGTTCCATGAATTACTCACTTTTATGTGCCAGCATTCATCAACAGATGGTCAGTGAATCTCACAAAATCAGGCCTTCATGTCCTTGCAAAAATCTATCTTGAGAGGCATCCCAGCTCAGGGGGAGATACTAGGTCACACAGCCCACTGCAGTCCTGGAGAGCTCAAAAGGTCTCCCTTTTGGATCGCTATTTATAGGATCTCGAGATGATTGGCTTTGGTCAGTATTTTACATTCTGGCCACAATTTGTGCGGAGTCATTCTGGTATACAATTCAGGCAGCAGATGGCCCAGGTGTGGACAGAGAGTGCCTGATGCCCAAGTAACTGCACTTGTGACCAAGATAACAGCACAATAGGGCTTATCCTGAGATCTCAGAGTGGCTTGGGGGGGGCTGCACCACCACAAGAGCAAGTTTATGACAGCGAGTTGGACAGCTGTCCCCTAGGCGTCCTTGTCTTGTACCAGATCCTGCCTCCAAGAAGGCAGCCAGGATAGATCTCCTGGAGCTTCTTCCAGCCCTATCCTCTCTGCTATTTCATGCTGCAGGGAACATGTACAGGAGCAACCTAGAAAAGTTGTTGGATCACTCAGATAGGGATCAGCTTGTGGGTCAGGTAGGTGTCAGGTCAATTAATCTCTTGAAGTGCTCTCTACCCTTAACTGTAAATTTTAAAACACTTGTGGTTTGTTTTTTTAACTCTCCACTTCATCCTGTTGTTGGTACCTCTCTCAGGCTCTGCCATTACATCCATTTGCAAAAGCTACAGAAGTTTTTACTTTTCTGAAGACTTTTAAAGAGTTAAATGAATTCATACGATTTCACTGGCTTCCATACTGTGCAACTTTTGCATCTTGATGGAGTCAGACTCCCTGTTTTGCATTTCATTTCAGTGCATTCTGTGAGACTAACTAGAACTTACTAGGAAATTGAGTTTTTCTAAATGATTTTTCTGATTTATCTCCCTTGATCATGTTTTCCATTTCTTCTCCCATTTCACATCTCTCCATGTTCTTGGTCTCAGTTTTTCCTGCTGATTAGTGTTGACTGCTGTGCAGCATACATTTTTCCTGCAGAAACAGAGCTAGAATGGTAAATGTTTCTCTTCAGTCTTCTCTTTGCATAAAAAAAAAAAAAAATCTATCTTCATATTAATCAGGAGAGAATGTGTCCCCAGCAGCCTCTCTTCAATCTGAGCCTGACATGGAGGTTGATATAACAACTTGCAGTACTGATTTAAGTGCCACATCTGTTACTGAGAAATAAAAACCTAGTAAGTGAGCATCTCTCCATGAAATGTTAACCCTTTTGTAAAGACCTATTTACACATCTAAAACCCCGAAGGCATTTTTAGCTGATGTAAATCACCATAGCCCCAACTATGCAGTTTTACACCAGCCACTCTCCTTCACATTGACAATCTTACCTCTGACTATCTTACCTCTGACTATGTAGAACTATAATCTGTAGATCTGTGGTGCCCACGTCTGGATTGGCACCTGTGGACGTGGCCAAGCAACCCCCAGCAGGTCAAAAGCTCTGGAGCAAAATTTTCTTTTTAAGCAGGCCTCTTTCTCCAGACCTACCCTTTAACATTGCTCAGTTTTGATGATTAGTCTCCTAACATTGCTCAGGGTGAACAAATTGAACAAATTTATCTTCTAATAAAGCTGCCAGGACTCATGTTGCTGAAGTCCTCCACGAATCTAACGCCCCTTCAGACTGTTTACAGAAAATTGGGAGGAAGTGAATTGCAAGAAGTGGTTTTGCATATGGTAGCCTGAATTCCATCGCCTCTACAAGACCTGGGAGCAGGTCCTGTCTGCACATAATTGAGGTGGGTTAGTTAGAGCACTGTAAGCCTATATGCAGACCTTACTTTGGGCTGAACGGCATATTTCAGCTTAAGCCTGTGCTTGTCTGGCCTAAACCTAATGAAAATAAGCTGGGTTTAAACTAAAGGAAGACTGATTTTCACTGGCTTTTGCACTAAATCAGCTACATCAGGTTTTAAATCACACTTTGAAAGAAGACCCTACAACTCTGCATGCAGGCAAGCCTTTAATCTTCAATTTGTGATGTACAGACCAGAGAGTACAACGGGTATCATTGTTCTCTCCCCAGCTCTGATCCACACATTTCTTTCTTTCTTCACTTGTTATTTTCTTCTGGACCCATGAGGTCATCTCAGTTTGACTGTTTGTTTGTGACTGCAATAATAATTTTTTAGAAGATGTCACATGTGGTGAAAATACCTGTCCTAATACTGTTAACAGCATGGTGAAAGACAGGCAGATCTTCACCTGGCCAGGGCTGGAAGCAAACTCTGGAAGTTCTGTTTTCCTTATCTGGTACTGATTTCAGTCTCAAGCCTATTTGCCAGCATGACATGCCATCAGATTTCCAAAATACTCTGAGGAAAGATTTGCACTTACAGCTGCACGCTGATGAGTACCCCCTCTGCTCCCCCAGTTCATTAACATGCATGTCTTCCCTTATTAGTGTTTGTCATTTTGTGAACAGCTAGTAACTGTTATGTTTTCCTTCTTGTCAAAGAGAGAGCTTCACAGCCATGAGGAAAATTAGTATTAGGTACAAGCAATTTTTAATACTGACTCCAGGTCCATTAATTTTTTCATTATTGTTATCATCATCGTCATGGCAAGGGTGGGCAGGTAGGGCCTGATTCTCATCTCACTCGGAGGAGTATAAAGGGAGAGAAACTCTTCCAAAGGCAGCAGAGTTACACCAATGCAAACCAGGGTAAGTGTGAATCAGGGTCTGACTCTCATTACATTTTTTTCATGGCTGCCTTTAAAATATGATCAGTTTCTCTTCCAAATCCATTTTAACTGTAATTAACTGTAATAAAGATTTGTTTTCTGCTTGTATTTCTCAAATATGTGCTCCATCAAAGATTTTAAATGACCCCTCTGGCTGCGTATCTTATGATCAAAGTAAAAATTATTTCTCTCACGTATGTAAGGAGAAGATGATAAGAGATAATTGGAAACTAGATGTATTTGCTGGGGTCTTCACTTTGATTTTTCCCTCAGTAGATCACTGGTTAAGATGGAATATGCATTTTTAGTGGATCATGGCTGTATTCAGGACTCTGAGCAATAGTCAGGTCACAAGACTTTGTGGACTGTCTGAAACATTCCAGAATTTAAATCTCCACCTTCCAGGTTGAAGACAGTTTTGGAGTGATATTTTACCCTGGATTATTTAATTACTTAGGACAGTAATTGTTCTCCATGCCTTTCATCCAGGACATAAGATCTTTTCCATTTTCCCTTCTCAAGCCATAACCCTGAGAACATACTTATTTTCCATAGGAATCAACAACAATATACTCATCTACAATTTTTCCCTGATGTGGGAAACTCAGTTACATAAGGTGTGGTAGAGGTAGACTGTGTTTTCCACACTCCCTGTGGAGAAAAAAAAAGAGGGGGAGGAGACAAGAGTCCTGGCACTGAGGAAACAGCCTGTTGAGGGTAAGGGATGTCTTCAGCTATATGATTATTTAAAGATATGCCTCCATTCATATGTCCTCACACAAGACAGGAGCCCTTGGGGATTGTCGTGGTTTAGCCCCAGTCGGCAACCAAGCACCACGCAGCCGCTCGCTCACCCTCCCCCTCCCCGGTGGGATGGGGGAGAGAATCGGAAGGGCAAGAGTAAGAAAACCCACGGGTTGAGATAAGAACAGTTTAATAATTGAAATAAAATAATAGTAATAATAATAATGATAATAATAATAATAATAATTGTAATGAAAAGGAGAACGAGAGAGACAAACAAAACCCAGGGAAAAGAAAACAAGTGATGCAACCGCTCACCACCCGCCGACCGACACGCAGCCAGTCCCCGAGCGGCGATTGCTCCCCCTGGCCAACTCCCCGCAGTTTATATACTGAGCATGACGTCATATGGTATGGAATAGCCCCTTGGTCAGTTTGGATCAACTATCCTGGCTGTTCCCCCTCCCAGTTCCCTGTGCACCTGGCAGAGCATGGGAAGCTGAAAAAGAAAGTCCTTGACTGCTGTAAGCTCTACTTAGCAACAACCAAAACATCAGTGTGTTATCAGCATTCTTCTCATGCTAAATCCAAAACACAGCACTATGCTAGCTAGTAGGAAGAAAATTAACTCTCTCCCAGCTGAAACCAGGACAGGGATGCAGTCTGGCAGAGCTGCCTTTCACCTTCTGAAGTGACCTTTTATTGTTATTGCTGGCCAAATCTGGTCACTTGGCAAGACAGGTACCGAAGATAGACATCTCAACTTCAGGGAGCCTTATCTATGGTCCTATCTTTCTTCAAGGACCCTAGGTCCTGCTGTAGGATTGATTTGATGCTCCAATGTGTTAAGCCTCCCCATAGTTACAGATATCCCTCTTCCTTGAAGCTGTTCTCTTTGCACAGGCTAGTGCTGCCATGGATAAGGTTGCCCACAGTCCCTGGGGTAGGAGAACATAAGAGCTGAAGTTTTGTCTGGCACCACCAGTTCAACTCTTCCTGATGACAGGTGCCTTCACTATGGCAAAGTCACAAGGAGTAATGTCTGGTGGATCTAGAAATGTTGTAAGTATAGGACATTTCCATAGAGAAATAAGAAATCTCACTCTACCTGGGATGAATGATACTTGAAAAAAAGTAAAACCAATTCATAATTGTAGCACCATGGACTTAGTAGTGTACACTTTTTGTATGTTGAACCCAACTGATAACTGTAAGTAAAAAAAAAATTGTGGGAAAGAGAAAACATGAAGCATATTCTGTGCATATATAAAATTAATTTTAAAATTTTCCTGAAAAATATTGAACTTTACAGCTGTCATCTGTGATCACTGCATGATTACACCAGTCTCCACTCCTTTTAAATACAAGTGCAAAATAGTGAATAGCCTTGTCTTCAAACCAAACAAGTTCTTCATATGTATCTGCAGTTAAGTTAAAATATACCTTGGCACCATGAGGATTGGAAATCAGTTGGATTGACTTCTGTTCCCTCTGTATCTTCCCTCTGTATTGTTATACTGGCTTGTTATTTTTCATTTGACTCTAATCTCCCATTCCAAAGAAAATGAGTTTAAAACAAATTGACAGAATACTTTTAAATGACCAGAAGTCTTTAACCAGTCAGAAGACATGAAAATTAAAGAAATGCTGGGGACACAATGCCAGAAGATAAATAACAAATTTTTTTTTTTGAATGTTGAATTACATACCTGTCTTCCAAATGGAAATGCACATACAACAATTAATTGTCCAAACAAAGTCAACGAGACACTACATCTTCTGCTTATTTTTTCCCTGTAGGATCACATTTTCATCTCTGGAGCTGTTTATTTTCAACCGTGCACCACTAGGGGGTACTCAAATAGCAGTATTACTGGGAATTTATAAATCATCGTTTCTGGGATTTTTGGCTTTTATGCAGCTAGTTGTGGCCTTGTGACGGATGCACTCCTCCTGTTTGAACTAACTGAACTTTGGTCCAGGCAGATGCTCAGCAAGTAGGCCTAACCAAAGTTAATCCTATTGTGTGAGGCTATCAGCGAGANCAGTCCCTGGGGTAGGAGAACATAAGAGCTGAAGTTTTGTCTGGCACCACCAGTTCAACTCTTCCTGATGACAGGTGCCTTCACTATGGCAAAGTCACAAGGAGTAATGTCTGGTGGATCTAGAAATGTTGTAAGTATAGGACATTTCCATAGAGAAATAAGAAATCTCACTCTACCTGGGATGAATGATACTTGAAAAAAAGTAAAACCAATTCATAATTGTAGCACCATGGACTTAGTAGTGTACACTTTTTGTATGTTGAACCCAACTGATAACTGTAAGTAAAAAAAAAATTGTGGGAAAGAGAAAACATGAAGCATATTCTGTGCATATATAAAATTAATTTTAAAATTTTCCTGAAAAATATTGAACTTTACAGCTGTCATCTGTGATCACTGCATGATTACACCAGTCTCCACTCCTTTTAAATACAAGTGCAAAATAGTGAATAGCCTTGTCTTCAAACCAAACAAGTTCTTCATATGTATCTGCAGTTAAGTTAAAATATACCTTGGCACCATGAGGATTGGAAATCAGTTGGATTGACTTCTGTTCCCTCTGTATCTTCCCTCTGTATTGTTATACTGGCTTGTTATTTTTCATTTGACTCTAATCTCCCATTCCAAAGAAAATGAGTTTAAAACAAATTGACAGAATACTTTTAAATGACCAGAAGTCTTTAACCAGTCAGAAGACATGAAAATTAAAGAAATGCTGGGGACACAATGCCAGAAGATAAATAACAAATTTTTTTTTTTGAATGTTGAATTACATACCTGTCTTCCAAATGGAAATGCACATACAACAATTAATTGTCCAAACAAAGTCAACGAGACACTACATCTTCTGCTTATTTTTTCCCTGTAGGATCACATTTTCATCTCTGGAGCTGTTTATTTTCAACCGTGCACCACTAGGGGGTACTCAAATAGCAGTATTACTGGGAATTTATAAATCATCGTTTCTGGGATTTTTGGCTTTTATGCAGCTAGTTGTGGCCTTGTGACGGATGCACTCCTCCTGTTTGAACTAACTGAACTTTGGTCCAGGCAGATGCTCAGCAAGTAGGCCTAACCAAAGTTAATCCTATTGTGTGAGGCTATCAG
>VYZW01047314.1:2148-22508 GCA_013401315.1 Balaeniceps rex
GAGTATGACATACCCCATCATCACCCTGTGCTACTTGGTGGGGGTAGAGAAAGTAAAGGAGTAAAGATGAGCTTGGGAGAGGGTGGGAGGACAGGCATTGTTTTAACTGTTTTAATGTTTGTCTTTGTTTCTCACTACTCTTACCTATTTTAATTGGCAATAAATTAATCTTCCTCAAGTTGAGTCTGTTTTGCCTGCAACAGCAACTGCTAAGTGGTCTCCCTGTCTTTAGCTCAACCCACAAGCTTTCTCATCCTATTTGTTTTCTCCCCCCCGTCCTGCTGAGGAGGAGGAGTGAGAGAGTGGCTGGGTGGGGGTTTGGCCCTTAGCCAAGGTTAACTCACCCCACTGCACTGGACTAGATTTTTCAGAGGACTGGGAACTTGCAACTACATTGAACAACTTCAAAAATCCTAACAATGGCTCTGATTCTGCAACTCCTTGTATCCAGGAAAAGACACAGGTCTGTGCAGAGTGCTGTTGATTTCAATGTACCTGCATGCAAGCACAACCTCTATACACAGAAGACCTAGCTGGAGCCAGTGAGGCTCCACCAGAGCGCAAAGCTCCATCTGCCTCAAGACAACCGCAGGATCGGGACCACAAATTGCTCAAATGAACGGGAAATCAATGTAACTGTCGAAGGCATATGAACCAAAACAAGAAAACCTCTTCATAATTAGCCCACAGCCACCTAGCTATATGGTCATCAAAATACTAAAGAAAAAACTTGTTGCCAATACAGTCAGGGCTCTCTTAATTTCATGCACTGTGACTTCAACAATTTCTTCGTTTCTCATTTTATTTCTCTAAAAGTGGCTTCATTTAAAAGCAGGGAAACCACATTTCATGCTCTTCAGTTTCATTAAAGATATACAAAAGCTCTTACCAAAAGAAGACTACTCTAATTAAACCATTGTAGCAGAAGGAAATATTGAAATGATGAATCTGAAAGGATTCTGACACACTCTATATTCTCTTGCACATCATTCCTTACGGTATAAAAAAAGAAGAGCTCCTCCCTTTAAAAAAAAAGGTTTAGAACCACATGATAAGACATGTAACACTCAACACAGAGTAACACAAATGGACTCTCTCACAGATTTTCTAAAGTGTGTCAAGAAAGAAGCTCATTGATCACTTTTTCAGCAGTGTGAGAACGTAACGTTGCAACCTCAGAAAATCAACCTGTATCTGCTTGACAAGGAAGGTATGGATAAATCACCTGCTTAACACTCATTCCACAGGAAATGTCATACAAATACCATATGAATTACTTAAGAGAAATTCAGCATCATTCAATATGTGCTGCTTAATCACCACTTGAATTAAAGCATTGCTGAAAATAAAATTAAAAAGTAAAACCTTAGTATTACTCCTTCCCTCAGGAACTGAAAAATAATATTTTTTTTTTAATTATATCTTTCCAGGAGCAAGAAGAGTGGCAATGACTGTTCTGAGTCTGACACTGGGAACAGAATGAGGTGGGGTTTTATTTCCCTTTCGAAGCACATGAAACTAGGGCTATGTTAAAAAGTTGGCTCACAGTGAACTCAATTTTGTGACTCATTAATTAATTAATTGCTCCAAATTCCAACAGTATTTTAGGGATCTCTTGGTTACAGGACAAATACATATACCAAGAGTTTGTTTCCACATGGGTAAGCAACCATTTCTGGGGCTGGCTTGGACCAAAGCAGCAGCTTATACTTCTTCAAATCCTATTTCATAGCGGATAAGGATCTTTAGCACCCCTTTAACATTCAAATCCTGTACAGATAACCACAGTCTCTTGGTTGTTGCATCAGATGAGGCTGACAAACTATTTCAGTTAAACTCCCCATTGGTGAAGATCTCTATCACAGCCTCTTCCCTTCTCCTTTTCAGGTTGGTCTGCAAAAACAACTTAAAAAGAAAAATGTAGGAAAAAAAGAGTCTCTCCTTTCTTTCTTGTAGAACTGTCCAAGGAAAGGAGACTACCATAAGCTTTCTATCAGGGAGCCTCCTCCACAAACACACCTGCCACCTTCCATGATGTTTTCTATCTCCTCCCTCTAAGCTGTACTGCCTCAGACTCCTGTAGCTACAGCTTCCTGAAGAACCACCCTGCAGGGTCTTTCTACATGAAAAGGAAAGTAAAGACTGGGAATGCATATGAATATTCCTGGTCCTGACAAAGCCTGTGCAGCCCATAACATATCATGCTTCCTTGTGGTTTCTGATACCGTAAGACTTCCTTCTAGCTCCAAGATGACAGAGAAATGACATTGAGACAGGTGATTAGACTTCCTTATCCTCATGCCATGGTTTTTTTTCATTCCAGAAAGAAACACCTCCACATACCTTTGGAGTTATCATCTTAGCTACACAAAGGATAAGCAAAACAGATACTAATACTGTGGGTTTTTTGATTCCTACTGACCTTGTCACATTAGCCAAGTGTCTAACAAAAGACCCAGAAAATCATTTCCAACAATCCAAACCCTATTTGTAATAGGCAAGAGGCACAAGAGAGCAGATTTTGAGGAAGTCAAGAAACCAAAATGTTGTTTCTTTCATAGCCTGAATGAAAATGAAAGACGTATCTTCCAACCAGAAGAGCAGATGAATTAGTGAGCCTTATCAATCTCACAAAAACCTCTCTATCAAATTAAGAACCATGAAATATTAATTGTTATTTTAAATTCACTTCTGTTACTCTCCTTAAAATTCACTGGAAATACTGAAATACTAGAAATATCCAGTAAACACATGTTCATAGATCTGGCCCTACTATCAGCGGTGATCAAAGCAGTGAAGAGTGCAAATGCATTACTGACTGACTCTTGGGAGACTTTAATCTTTTCTCATAAATCACTTCTCTCCAGCTACCTGATCATTTGGATTTCAGAATAAAATGCATGTTTCCTGAAAGGTTCTGACTGATCCGAGTGGCTCACAAGTAGGACCACGAGGAGTCTTAAATGGCAACGGCCACATGCCGTCCTGTTTTTTATGCATCTATTCAGGTAGATTGCCTGAAATGAACCATGACGTCAGCTCATGAAGAAAGGTTTCATTTTTTAAAGAAACTTACTATTGCAGAGAACTAATCTGTATTTTTTTTTCTAGTTTGTAAGATTTAGATGAAGATGTATTGAAAATATAGTTCAAAAATATTTCCTAAATCCATACACTAAAACCAAATAATTTAGAAGTTTGCAGTGTATCTATTTCTCACTTGCTTACTCCATGTAAAACAATGGATTGCACACTATACATGCTGGTGGGAGAGTGGGTTCCCCAAAACATAACACACTGGGAAACTGTTGTCTAACATACCTTGCCAATTTTGCCTGAAGCTGTTTCCATCAACAACAAAGAAAAGGAGGTATCATTGATTTCAATGGATGCTGGCTCAGATGCAAAGACAGTATACACAAACAAAGCTTTAGGGACTGGTTTTGATCACCCAGGGTTTTTTTTTTTTATTGTTGCTCATCTCTGCATTTTCTGATTTTGCTGAAATAAAGAACAGCTGTTCTCACAAGCTTACCAATTCAAAGCTGTGAAGACGAAAGTTGCATCCAAATTTCCTTTTTCTTTAATAGCATAGTATAGATCTTATCTCATTCAATGGAGAACAAAATAAGTCCAAAAAAGGGAGGGAGGGGAGTCATTCTCACAATTCTGCTAGTTGTGGGAAAATGTATCTCCCTGCATGTGTATCCACAGACACACTCTGCTGGAATTTCTTGCTCGCCAATATGTGGCCAACAGAACACATGCCGTGGTGAAACGGTTCACACCCTGAGGGCTGTTCCCCAAAACTGCTCTACGGTTGTTGCAGTGACAAATCTGAGACAACCTCAGCAGAGCTGGTATTTTTCCCGGACAAAAAGATACATGTGTATTCTTCACCACATGTGACCCTTGCACTGAGTTCCGATACATATGCAGATCAGTTGTAGGCACAGCACAACTGATGTGAACGTGCTCAGTGGACATGTTCTGGTTTTCCGGACATTCAGTACTCCAAATATCCTGAACCCTGGTTTTCTGCCTCAAAAAAAAATCTTTTGCAAAGTAAGTGGATATGGTCAGAGGAACATCAGAGTAAGATGCAAGTTAGGCATGACCCCACACCAGTACATAGCTTACCATGTGCTATAAAACCTGCCCAGAAAGTTGGTCAAGTGTTTTGCTACTGCAGACACCACCGAAATAGCCCTACACGCTACAGTTCCCTGGAAAGATACAGTAGCTACCTCTCAGCTTTCCAACAGCATGAATCAGTCCAGGGCAAACACTGCACCCACTCAGCTGCCACGTTTTCAAGTGAATCGTCTCACTTTGGATTGGACTGTGCGATGCAAAGGTACCTGCAGCCTCTGTACTCTCTAGTTAGCTTAAGCATTACCACACTACAGTCGCTGCCATAACAAAAGTTTACCTATCTCCTTAAAGTGAGATATAGTCTGTAGCTGAAGAACAGGAGCTCCACATTTGATCCTCGTTCCCTTTGTAAACTCAAGGAAACAAATTAGGCACTGTGCCTCGGTGCCTGCTGCTCAAGAGCCAGGCTGCTGTGCTTTGTCCAAAAGGACAAAGATTGCTGGCTGCATGTAGGTGGGGGCAGACAATTAGCGCACGACACGTGCACGCTCATGGCTAGAAAGAGATCAGTCTCTCTGACACAGCAGCAAACAAGAGAGCATGACTTCTAGGTCCAGCACTTTTTTCTTCCTTTCCCTGCTGTCACAGACAGTGAAATGAGGCAGGGATGACAGCTATCAGATAAGTTGCTACTTACCTGCAAGTCAAGTGCCACACACAACTAGTTGGCAGCATAGTTTCCCACACACATTAAGGGCCCATTCACAATCCCAAATAATAATTTACCTCACAAGAGTTTGCTCATTATGTGCTTTGCCTGGCCCTCGTGCTCTTGTAAAACCCTCTTTGAGTAGGTAGGCATGAAATAATCTCCTGCTGCCTGTAGCACTGGCCTTTTTTTCTTTTCATGTGACTGCAAACAGACACTCCTTATTCAAAAAGGAAAAGGTTATTAAACTCAGCAGAGTTATTTTAAAAAAGATAGAAATGAACTGTGACTGCAATCTTAAGTGTGAGCCTTGCCTGGAAAGCTGTTCGACACACAAAAGGCAAGACGAAAGCACAGATTCAAGTCAAGTCTGGCCATTTTCATGTATAGTCACCATTAAGCTGACAGTACAGTAATCTGCTACCCCATTTTGTTATGGATGGTCCTCTAATTTGGGGTTGTTATTATTATTTTTATTAAAAGTTCCTTTAAGCTGTATGCTCTCTTGACATGAATCTCCCTTTTCCAAACAAACAAGGCACACATCTCAAAAGGATTTAGACATTGCTTGTACTTTACACTGGTGAGTTGCCTCACTGATGTCAGAGTGACTCACATGAGTAACATGAAGGCCGATAAGTCTAAGCAGCACTGGAGCCCTGTCTGATTAAATCTTTATATCCATAGCAGTTCACCTGTAAAACAGCATGACTGTCGTGACAAGAAAAGTCAGCAGCTGGTAAGCCAATGAATCAACACCGCATACCTCCAAAGGCCAAGTTTTAACTTGCCTGCTTGTTTTAAATAGGATGATGAATGATGGTAAAAATGGCACTCACTCTTCATCCCTTTCATGCCCTTGTTTGTTTAATGGCTGGACTGCCCAGCTACCGTATTTCTTTTACACATAAAGCTTATTAAGTGCACTCCAAACCTGAAGTTTTAATGCTATTCCTATGCTAACATTTGCCTGGTGCATAAATTGCCACAACGATCTCGCAGCTACTGTGATGATGGTACAGTGCCTTGAAACAACAGAGTCTTGGGCTGGTCAGAATGATTAGTAGCACTAGTCACACTTGATTGAAAATAAAACAGATAAGCTGTATTAAACCATCTTATTGGTAACCATCAAGAAATGAAATGAGCTAATTACTATTTCCTTTCTTTTCCCAGTGATCTGCAATCCCTGGATGAATGCTGTGTAAACCAGAAAGGTTTTTGTGGCCATCCTTTAGTAATTGACCTTTAGCTCTCCCCATTTCATTTGCCCTAAGTGTTAATTGACTTTGAAAAAGCAGTATATTATCCTTTTAGAAAAAAAAAAAAGTCTGATTTGTGCCCGCCAACATCTTACGGCATCAAAGCCCTGTTAAATCATAGTGCAGTACAGCTGGAAATGAGTCTCCAGAAGAAATGGAAAGAGGGTGGGGGAAGGAAGCAGATCCGTCATTGAAAGAGCTCCACTGCCATCTAGAGAGAATCTGTACTAGCCAATTTTCTGAAAGGGAGGATCAGGTTGTTAGTCAAAATACTTCCATTCTGATGCTGTTTTGGGGGAAGGTAAAGACTCCATTCAGGTTCACTGCATCTATACATTTTTTAAACCAACTTTGCAGTAATTTGCACTAAAAACAACATAACCTGGAATACAGTCTACCATAAATTCTAAGGAAATCATGGGAGATAGCTTTAAAGGCTCACTTATAGGCTCTCCTACAATGAGGTACGATATCTGTATGGTTTTGTTTCAAAGAAGCTCCTCTGAAGAGGTAGGTTTTGTATCTTTGCAGAAGGGTGCTTCAGTCACAAACAATTTACATTTTGACAGACACGCTATGGTCCTAGCAGCTACCTTTATGATATTGCTTGTCAGTTAGGAAGGAAGAATGTGCTATTTCAGGCTGATTTTTTTCTCTTTCAAATATATTAAATTGTCTTTCCTGATCATTTTCTATGCAGCAGCCTCACAGAGACCAAGTCAGACGGAGAGCAGCAGGCACCCATGAAATGCGTTACTAGTAACAGTCCACTTTAATCTGACCAATTTAATTCACTCTGCCTCTGACCAAAGAGTACCTCTGAACTCCATTTAGTGTACGTGATGGGTCAGCTGCTGGAGAGGTGCTCCTCACTACCAGCACCTAATCCGGTTACCTTCTCAAGACAGCCGACACATGGGTACATGGCTAACTGCATCTGGAACAAAAGAAATTAATTTGTAGCTGAGGGTACAGTCAGCAAGTAATGAAACTGCATCGCTAATGCACCTCAAAAGGGAGAGTTCATTACTGCTGTCTCACAAAAACACTCGCTGTGAATTGTGGTCCTCTTGGTCTCCGTCACCGTTATTTACTTGCTAATTAAAGAGCAATGTGGGACTTGTAACAGCTAATAGGAACTCACAGGTTCCTCTGTCTACCGACTCCCTGAAAATTTCAAAAGCAAAACCTGTTTCAGAACTAAGGACTGCTACTATGAACCTAGCTGCAACCATTAAAATACTACCTGGATGTTTTTCATATTACGGTGCAATTTGTGTTTGCTTCCTTTGTGAAATCCTGTTGGGCTGAAAGATCTTGAGATCAACAAAATTAGTAAACTAGTTTGTGGCTATCTCCTTTAGCTATCCAGTGAGGTGCTCTGTGATAGTGCAAGGTATTTACCTGCTATGGCAGCAGTGGTGAATTAATACTGCACAGAAAAAGATGACAGTGGTTATACTGTAGTTAAGAATATGTAAAACATGCTGCATTATACAATTATGAAGGGCAGAATCTGAATTATTTATACTCTTCATTCCTGACTAAGAATGGCGCCTCAAAACAGGATTATAAAGGAAATTAGACCCAGAAAAAACATTCTTCATTTTCACTGAAATACACTGAAATCGGAACATTTGATTCCACACTGCCCTGCACTCCTTGACATTTATCCTGACAGGATGGTAAATCAGACCATTCTGAACACTCATTTTGTATGGGCATGGGTGGCTACTCAAGGTGAAAGCAATGGAGTACAGAACCTATTATGCAAACCATAAGGTTCACTAAGCCAAGAACTGGTCTCAGTGAGGTGACTGGCTGTCTTCTCGTTTCTATTAATGGCAACACTGACAATTCCTGCATGGAAGAACATAGTAATTTTGAATGATGGGTTTATGAGGAGAGAGAATCCACCACTTTGATGGAGTATTAGGAAACACAGAATACAGAAGAATGAAGTGGATGACTAACTAGATAGATCTTCCAGTCCAAATGTGTTGCAAAATGCAGGAGGCATTGCTTCCATTCATTACAGCCAACAGACTTGTCAGGAGGAAAAACCCCAATGCACCTTTAAAACCCAATTTGTCCTTTTTGCTGACAAACACAATTAAGCTGTGCAATTCAGGGAGAGAACAGTAGGCATAAGAATAGTTATTGTGAAAGGGCAAACATCTAAACATGACTAGACTGGGCTTTTTGCTGCTATCCTGCTTCTTACTTTGTCCAAAGGCCTTGAAGACATTCTTGAAATAATGACAAAGGAGAAGAGCTCACCTTGTAACAATTAAGCGTGAAAACTGAATTAGGTAAATGTCAAAAGCCGGACAGTTGTAGACATAGTACTGCTTCTGGTGAAGCCGAAGTATAGACCTTCTTCTTCTTTTAAAGGCAAATAAATTCAGCCCATAATGCTTGCAACACACAGACCAGCCCTTCGTCCACTATATTTTACACCAGAAGTTGTTTTAGGCATTATTACCAACATAGTCCTGTTAATGTCAGACACAAGTACATGAACTAGAAATAGAAGGGAAGATAACATTCATATTGTGGAAATGAAAGGACAGCGTCTCTTTTGTGTCTGGAATTTATTGTGGAGTCAAAGGGCACAGAAGAAATTCTGTTTGATTTGTACATGCCACTGGATATAACAGGATGGGCTTCATGAAGATATGAATCTCTCAGCTTTTTTTGAAGGCTCGCTTAAAATGTATTATTTTTCAAGGGATATAAATAAAACTCCTTTAAAGCCACTTACTTACAGTGTGACTGTAAGTAATTTACTTCACGTCTTGATGCTTTCCTCCCCTCGCTTCTAGACTTTGTCTTGTTTATTGAAACTCTATACTTCTAAGGGTAGACTGTCCCTCACTATTTTTTTTTTGTGAAATGACTGGTACAATGAGACCAAGTGCCCACTCTGAAGGTAACTGTCATGTCAGGGTTCAGTCCTTGTTCAAAATGAAATTCCCTATAACATATTCATTCATGTTAGCTGTTTTTGTGCATTTTAGCAAAAAGAAAGGCACACACAGATCTCCCTCCTTCTTTCACAAACTTTTTCCTCATAGGTTCATTTGACTAACAAATCTCATTCCAGATGGAGATTCATATGTAGGCTTCTCATTAAATGACATAGCTGATATTGCTACAATGTAATATTTTATGACTTTGTAAGACATGTTTATTTTTATATTGATTGTAAATATTTTGGCGAATAGGCTGGGTCTGCTCTGAAGAAAGCAAAAGCAGCAGTTTGATGTTGTTTGTCTAGTTTCTTCAGTGACCAATGCAAGGAGTTACAACTCTCTGTTACTCATTTGGAGTCAATAGTTGCCCTTCTTGTGCAAATATCAGGGACTTGCCTTCTTGGTATAGAGTATCTCGAGTTTGATCATGATGGAAGATCATCATGCGTGCATGTAACCATGATACTTGATATCGAAGTCACAAAATCATATTCAGGGATAGCAAATATCATCATGGCAGGGCACTAATGTAATTCATCACTTAAGCAGCCTGAGCCAAGTGCTAATCAAGCATAAATCACCATAACACCATTGCAACTAGTCAAACTTCACCAATTTTCACCAGCTACAAAACTGTCCTCTCATATAATGATATACAGAAGAGCCTCGTTAACACAGAGACATGAATGAGCAAAGAGGCAGCAGATATGAGTGCTTTAGAGCTCTTCTGTTCTTTATAAATAACCTCTAGGGATAATCTCTCTGAATTCGTTTGCTTTTTAAAGAGCTTACACAACTTTCTGGTAAGCCTGTTTCAGACCTGACTGGAAGCAGTGTTCGACTTCTAATGAAGAGTGCTGCAAGATGCTTTGCAAATTGTTGCATATTCACTTTAGTACACAAGAAACAGTAGATGAGCTGCTTGAGTGGATAAAAACTAGCTAGCATACTAGAGCCAGAAGGTACTTATGACTAGAAGCAGTTCCAGACAGAAGGAGTTGACTTGGGGAATACCGTAATATTAGTATTGATTTTGTTTACTTTATAAACCTGAAAGGAGGAAAATGCAGTAAAGTGATGAAATGTGCTGATGATACGAAATGGGTGAATCAACAAATACACAATAGGAAAGCAATAAAATTCACAGGGACTTGGCTAGACTAGAATCATGGGCAGATAAGTGGCTTATGCAATTCAATTTGGAAAAAGGTAAGATAATGAATCTACAGACAAAATAACAAGAAAAGGGAACTCTATCTTCGATGGACAGAGAGGCGACTGCTGAAAAGGTTTGCATTTTAATGTTCCGATGCAGGAAATGGTATGCTGTAAACGCAGGTTTCTCTAAAAAACCTCCCTTTCTGCCAGCCCTTTTTTTTTCAGTAGTGGCTGCTGTATTATAAAAACACTAGCCTGAAGAGAATTGAAAAGAATATGTGAAATTCTTCAACTTTTGGCCAACTGACTCCTTTTTATATAAAAAAGGGGAACAAGAAACAATGTTTAAGCACATAGAAATTAAACGAGATTATTCTAATACTGGACTAGATTAGGTATTACGAAAGTGGTGTTTACAATATACATATCACTCTGGTGTCACGGAGGTACACTAAAACTAACCCAAAACAAAGGACAAGCTCAAACAACTTTATTTCACAAAACAGCCAAAAAAAACACATGACAGAAACCAAGGAGAAACAGGGGTAAAACAAAATCAATCAATGCTCCCATAACATTTAACACCTAACAGGTTCCAGGTGTCAGTCGGGCTATTGTTACTACACATCAATGCACACAAGAAGGATGATCCAAAGTGCACACACACTCACAAGGGGGGAAGCTCGCTCTCTCGTAGGTACCTCTAGGTTTTGCTAGGGTCATGGGCACAATGCCAATGGAAGGTAGTTTCACCATGACAGGCTGGCCTATGCGTGCTCTTAGTGGAAACTAGTCCTTTCTATTATCTGGTAGAGGTTCATTGCCTGTTGGTGGCTTCTCAGGGAAGAATGTCCTGATTTGGGGGCTTCTATAACTCCCCCAATGGTTATTGATGATAAGGACTGTTTGTGTTAGCCATGTGTCTCAATTGGGTCGCAAGACGTCAGCATCCTTTTTAATCAGACTGTTGGTCTGCTCGACAATCGCAGTGGCCTGGGGATAATATAGCGTATGGAACATCCACCTTATACCTTCCCCTCTAGCCCAATCTTGAACCACTGTGGCCGTAAAGCGTGATCCATTATCGCTTTGAATGCTCTCAGGTGTGGGTAAAACACTGAACCACTCACACAACACTCGCACAGTTTCGTCCGCAGTGGCAGCGCTCGACAGCTGTAGCCACCAACAGCCCCAAAACCACTTCTACTCCTACCAGGATGAACTTCTTTCCACGGGGCGGTTTTAATGGCCAGACATAGTCACCCTGCCAAGTGCTCCAAAGGGCCTTGCCCTGTCTGATGTGTGGTTGGCTTTAAGCCTTATTCAGCATTGTGGGCAGCCCATGAGGACTGCTTCACATGTTGCCATAGACACTGGCCACCCCCAAGACCGGCACTCATAAAACAGATTTCCTTCCCAGAGTGGCCTCACTTGATGTGTAGCCACTCAGCTACCATTCCCACTCTTCCCGTACACCATCAACCACTCTGATTTGAGCTAACTGGTCAGCCTGTTGGTTCCACTTAGCAGCTGGAGTTCCACCTTCTGCATGCCCTTTCACCCAATCTACTCTTAAGGGCTGTGACCTGCCTATTTCCAATAGCCCCTGCCAATCTTCAGCCCTCCAGACTCTAGTGCGACCCACTTCCTACTGGTTGGATTCCCATTGGTATATCCACTCGGTGGCACCCTTGTAAGTTGCAGAAGAGTTGGTTTAAGTTGTGGAGGCACCTGCTGCCGCAGCTAATAGAGTGTGTAACTCGCGAACCTGAGCGCTACCTTCCCCCTCCTCTGTCACTGTTGTTCCAGTGGCAATTTCCACGGCTGCTGCCTTGTACCACCACTTTGGCCCCACTCGACAGGCTGACGTGTCAGTGAACCGCACCCCTTGTGTGTCCAAATCTTGGGTTAGCTCGGGTGCCTCTTTAATCGGCGAGGGCTTATAAGGTAAGGTCAGCAGGGCTGGGTCAGGGTTTATAGGTTGTTGAAACTTGGCAACTTCGGCAGGGCCTTCTTTTAATTGTGATGATTGACCGCCTCCAAATAGGCATGCCATTTTCGTATTGTGGCCTTCTGCGCCACTCCCTCAGGAGGGGGCAACCCCTTAAGGATTGAATTTAATAGAGCGAAAGGGCCTTGCACGATAATGTCCTGCAATGTACACAATCTCCCTGCCTCCTTAACTGCCCTGGTGAGTGAGAAAAGCCACTTCTCCCACTCCCAGTATCGCTGTTCAGTTTCCTTGAATGGGGCGGAAGAAAACAATAGAGGTCTGGCCAGCCCTTGCGGTCCCTTTTGGAATACGCCACAGTAGGAGGCATGCTCCACAGACCCCCAATTCCACCCTCAGTGGGTCTCATGGGTGTAGTGGGCCTGGTTTCTGGCAGGTTTTAAGTTCGTCCTTTAGGACATTAAGGGCCTCCGTATGTCGTGGGGTCCAATCCCATCTCCTGTTCTTTCGAAGCAAGTCGTATAGAGGGTGGACAATTACCGAAAATCCCAGTATATGTTTCCTCCAGTACCCCAATGTGCCCACTAGATGTTGCGATTCCATTTTGCTGTTCAGGGTCTGCACCCCCTCAATGGCTGACAGGACATCATCAGGTACCGTGATAGCTCCCACTATCCACCAAGCCCCTAAGAATTTGATTTCATGCTTGGGACATTGGCATTTGGAAGGTGGAATATCTAACCTGTTTTCCGTCAATAAGTTCCAGATAGTCTCAGCTACCTGTCCAACCTGTTCCTTATTGTCTCCTCCCACCAGGATGTCATCTGTGTACTGGTACGTGCGAACACCCAACGGCACTTTCACAGCCAAGGCATTATGAGTGATAGTGGCAGAGTGTTTGTATCCTTGCAGAAGCCGGTTGAAGGCATACTGGGTCCCCTCCCAGGTAAAGGCAAATTGGGATTTCTCCTCTTCCCTTAGGGGAATCACGAAGAACATGTCTTTGACATCTAAGGCAGCCATCCACGGATGGGCTGCTGCTTGTACTGCAGTCACCACCGAGGTTATGTTTGGGACAGCAGCCGTTAGTGGTGGGGTATTACTATTCAATTTCCGATAATCAATGGTTAGTCGCCACTGCCTGTCAGGCTTGCGAACCAGCCAGACTGGGGAGTTATAGGAAGAATGGGTGCAGCTGATTATTTGCCTTTTTTCAAGATCGTTAATAACTTCCATGATGCCCTGTTTCGCTGTGTTTGGCAAGAGATATTGGGAAGCACAGGTTACTTTGGATGGTGGCAGTGTGGGAACGGACTGCAAGGTCCTAATGCAAGTGGCTCTCACCCCATGGCTTCCAAAATGCCACATACCGCCATTGGGCAGGCACCACCACTCACCCACTAAAATATCAAACCCTAATATGTTTCCCTTATAAGGGCTCAGAGCGACATCCACAGCCATTATCTGCTTCTCCCCAGTCAGCCAAAACTGGGTTCGGGCTGAAGGACACCTCTCTGCTCCACCCTTTACTCCTATTATATTGATGGCTTTTCTCGATGGTTTCATTCCGAGCTCATCGGCTTGCTGCTTGTTTAGAGCACTAATTTGGGCTCCTGTGTCAATCAAAAACTCTAAACTTATCTGCTTTGGACCAATGGGAATATGAACATAAGGAACAGGGTTCCTTAGCAGCAGACCACTGACAGGAATTTACCAAGCGGGCTGGGTGACCCAAACCCCAACTTTTAGTTTTTTAGTTCACTTAATTCCCCTTGCAAAGACGCAAAAGGGTTAGGGTTCCGCCTCCCGTCTTGGGGTGGTGGGGCAGTTGCTGGCATCTCCTTTATGTTCCCAGTCTTTCCCTCCAGTAATTCCACTAGCTTCCACATATGCTCGGTGGCCTGCCCATGTAACAGCGCTTGAGGTACCCCCAATGCTAACGCCTTGTGCCACAATCCATTCAACTCCGGTCCACCAGCTCAATCTGACTTGCTTCAGAAGGGTTCAGGCTCCCAGAGATGGCGGTGCCATCCGGCACCATCCATCTGGCTAGCCTGCCAGACCCTTCTGCTCCCATCTGTACCACCACCTGGATCCATCCACCCCATTTCATGCCCATGGGTGACTATACTATGCAGTGTTTTCGCCCACATCAGCACACACGCAGACGGATTCACGGAGTTCTGCTGATTGCATTCTATGGCTGTCTGAATTCTCTCTCTAAGGTACTGGACACGTATTTTTAAAGCACCTGGTAACCCCTTAATGAGAGGCCTAAGGTGGGCGGGATCTACTCGTGCAGCCGTTGGTATGCCTTGCTGCCCCCTCTCATGCATCACCTGTATACAAAAGCAGCCTTTTGTACACCTTCTGCCAATTCTGACAATCCCCTTATCCAAATGGTAATAGGCTCCCCTTGTTCTTTGGGGTCTATACCGCCAGCCCAGTAAGCCACCCGAGAAGTTATAGACTGGCTGTCAGCTGGCCCATCACTTAGAAACACACCCGGTCCCCAAAACCCCATCCCCTTCCTCTACCTGCTCTGTTTCATCAACGCTAGCTTCATCAGAATCTCCCCAGATGTCCCCATCCCAATCCTCGGGATCGGTTCCTGCAGTCAACTTTCTAATTTGGACGACACTGGGGAGCTTTTTCGCTTGGGTTAACATAACCTCGACCTTTTGTTCTAGTAAACACATCCACTCTCTCTCTCCTTGTAATTCTGCTTTTAAGCATTTGATCTCTAACTGACTCTCAGAATTATCCTTTTGCACCTGCCTAAAACATTTGTACTGGTCCTGCGCTTTCACCCAGTACAGCACATATGGTCCCTTGCCTCTGCCATCTTGCTTGTTACCACAACATTTCTCTGTCCTTTCTACAACAGCCTCGGGCTGACACCACTTCTCCCTCGCCCATTCCCTTCCTGAGGGAGAAGGGTCACAACCGTGCCTCCGTAACAATTCCGCCATCGACGCCCTGCTCACTGCGCCAATTATAAATGTCACGGAGGTACACTAGAACTAACCCAAACAAAAGACAAGCTCAAACAACTTTATTTCACAAAACAGCCTAAACCACATGACAGAGACCAAGGAGAAACAGGGGTAAAACGAAATCGATCAACGCTCCCACCATAACATTTAACACCTAACAGGTTCCAGGTGTCAATCGGGATATTGTTACTACACATCAGTGCACACAAGAAGGATGATCCAAAGTGCACACACACACACACTCACAAGGGGGGAAACTCTCTCTCTGGGGGGTACCCAGAAGATGTAATCGCTCACCCGCGGCGGGGGGGCCAGGGCTCACTCAAGGATACATCCAGAAGAAATCACTCACCAAGAGGAGGTGAGGGCACTCAATCCTGGGAAGTTACCTCAGGCGGCGCCCCAACCCGAGGGGAGAGCTTTCGAACAGTTACCCGCCGCTCTCAGCAGACCGCTCCAAGGGGGTCTCCGGCGGCGCCCCTTTGTACCCTGGGACGGATCCGAGCTGCGGTCATAATTGGTCATCATCCAGAAGCTTCTCTCTGCCAACGCGCCTCATTGGCTGTGGGCCCTGTCTGTTGGCCGAGGGCCTCGCCCGCCCCCCCCCCCCGGCTGAGGGCTGTGCGTGCCCGGGGCCCCCGGTGGGTGCGGGGTGGTCGGCACTGACCCAGGGGTGCCCTGAGCTTAAACGGCACAAAAATGAGGCGCGAAAAGCCGGTGATCGCCGTGTTAAAAGCCCCGGTCTTCATCAGGGGGGAGGAGGGGGAGTGTACCTGTCACATCTGGTTAATAAAATGAAGCAGAATTGGGAAAGTAGGAAAGGAAGAAGATGACAAGAAGAAATCTATATAGGCTAATACAAAGTACTTATTTAGGAAGTCTGAGAAACAGGGTACACATTTGGAAAGCGGTAAGGAAGATTAACCACATCGCTCTTACCGGCTTTACAGTAGCACAAATCCCAGCATATTGTTGTGAAACCCGTAAATGTACTGTTAAGAGGAAAAAGAAAAAATAAAAACCAAACCCCTGACATCTGAGACAGGATTTGCTAAGGAATACAAAATCCCAGAGCTGTCAGGATTATCCCTGTAACTTTTGTACTATTGAGAGCTCCCAAGCGTTGGTAACACCACTTCGACCCCAAACCTTCTGTGCCATGCCAGCAGTAGTAAGAGGCCATTATTTTTGAATAGTTTACTCATCAGTAGTACAGTTTTAGCTTCACAAGACTGATTGCTGCTTAACTTCCCTTTGTGGTTTTGGATGAAAAACTGTTCTGAGGAGATGGTAGGGAGGGTTAAGAAAGGGAGGGAGGAAAATGTCACAAAGCCAAGGGAAAAGCAGGGAGAGTTGGAACATCCCTTTCCTTCACAATATCCCCTCAGGCAGGATACTTACCTGCACTGTGCAATTTAAATCTCGATCCCACTCCAGGCTTGACAGGGAGGGAAGTTTTGGGTCCTCCTCTCCCACTCTGTGGGAGGCTATCCTAAATGCCCTATTGCCTGGTACTCTCTGATGAATTTCTGTTGGCCTTTTCTGTGAGAACATATCCGCTTTGCACATAATACATTTGTCGGTGCAGAGACAAGACCTCAAGTATTTGTCTGTAACGTAACACACCTCAAGAGAAAAAGTCACTTCCATGCCACTATATTGCAGCAGGCATTTCACAAGACTCAGATACTAGCAAAAACATGTAAGTCTGCCTCCTCATCCCCTCTTCCATTCAACTCAGAAATGTTAAACAGGCAAAAAAACCTCCCAGAATTCCCCAAGAGCAAGAGAGCCAACATTTCTGTGGTCAACATACTGGTTCTCCACTTCACACAAGCAGCTACAGCAGAGAGTATCCACAAAATACAATAAGTACCTGCACACGTTTCCTCTCTCATACATGCCCCTGTCACTGGAAGAGGCAGCATACAAGACCAGATCCTGAAAGCTCAACAATGCAATGAAACTTACTTTTAATAAATAAAAAAATACTAATAACAAATAAAAGACTCCAGTAAAGTTCCAAACAGGGAAATATTTGGAGAAGAAAGAGCTAATGAAGGCTTAGGTCTGTTCTGCAGTTATTTTGGGGAAAAGAATAGGATTTTGTCCTTCAGTGACTCCTAGGTCAAATACACCCACTTTGCATGCAAAGACAGGCTCTGTTTTAACTTCCAACAATGCAAAGTTTATCTGGACCAAAGAGACTGTATGAGGTCTTTCCATTTAATAGCTGAATATTCGCAGTAATGGTTTGTTGTTCTGTTTTCCCAAGCTATTACAGTCGAACTGATGCTGCAGTCCGTGATGCTCTTGCAAGATCTTCAGTATCACCTGACTGGCCATGAGCCTGACTGATCCAACCAGTGAAACTTGGCCAGCGATGCTACTGATAGAACAGGAAGAACAGAATCCTGCTCATTGGTAAACACTACATTTGCAACTGAATTTTTCAAATCCAAATTGCTGCTCCTAAAAAAAAAAAAAAATAATATAAACAATCAAAAGAGATGACAACACAGAGAGAAAAGTTCATATGACAAGAAAGTCTATATTTTCTTGCAGACAAGACACAGGCTCAGTTTCAACGGTGGTCCACTTGTCCTCACAGGAGCCACCGAATTATCTATTCGTGAGTAACAAGAAAAGCATTTTTTAGTCACCTTCAGATCATAGATATTTGTTTTGACATGCAAAACCAAGTCACAGCAATAGACAACCAGCAGAACAGAGGAAGAACCACCAGCCAATCTAATTCCATGATTTTCACTGTGCGAGTTAAATAAGTTACCATCCTTTATGCTCCTTTTACATGTTTGAAACGTATAGGACATCCCAATCCTCTCATTTAATCTATCATGGCAGCGTCAGCAATGGTAACACGTATTACACTCCTATGTTAAAGAGGCCAAGTGTGACAAATACCGCAAGGCATATGCTTCAGATGGCACATAGAAGTTTCACACATTTGTGAAATATCTCTACTTAAGAACTACTCAGATTATTACATCTCTCATTTGTTTCACACAACCACAAGGGGTAAAGGTAGGCATTACACACACACAGATATCGCAAATTTTTTAATATTTTGTGGGTAATTACACTACTGCTAGAGGCTGAATACTAATTGCATGAAATCAAAGTAAAATAAAAAGCAACCCTCATAGCTGTTAATTTGACAGCTGGTCATTTCCTCAAATCTGGTAAAGAATCCTTGGGCCGAGACAGCTTTTAGAACTGTGTAAGGCACGTTCCTGTAGGAGGCAACATAGCAGCAGGGCTTCAAGGAGGGAACCTGATCTTTATTTAATAGACTGGCAGCTACAAGAGAGAACTCCAGCACGTTTGCAAATGTGCCTGTAGCTAATGAGTGCATGTGCAGCTCAGAAGGGTTACAGATCTCCACATAAAACTCTGACCTAAAGCTAACACTCAATTTAGAATCAAATTATAGGGGGAAAAAATTGTGTAAATAATTCATAAGAATTTTAATTGACATTTCTTTTCTGTGGCAACAAGCCCATTAGCATTATGGGTGATTACCTGTTTTTTAATCACTCTTTGTGTTATAGCTGTGCATTATATAAACTACCCAGTCCCGATATGCTAGAACAATCTAATGACTAATTCTGCAATAGTACTTGCAGTCACACAAGCAGTCCTATTTTCTTCAGTGGAATCATACCAGTAAAGGCAACTTACTGATGAGAATGTATTGCACCATACCTTAATTCTGAGACAAATTACGCCAACGTTTTATGCGCTCTGAAGTCCAACTGGTTTCCACACCACTAATTACAGGGTTAGATATTATTTAATTCAGGGGCAGCTGATCTTAGTGCTTTTTCAGATAAGACTGGTGTCACAGCAAGAGTGAAGAAACAGTACAGCATAGTACATTTATACATATTCTCACCCACTCCAACTTTTTATAACAGTACTTTACTAGTGTTATTAAGCCTACTCTCTAAGCATCATCCCGTGGAGATATTATAACCTATCAATCTCTTTTTCTTAGCCTATGTTTAGCTTTTTTTCACTTTTAGAAAACACAGTGGTGGTAGCTTAATGCTATCTAAGGATTCAATGTCAAAGCAGCTTGGTGAGAGGGAAAGCCACACAAGCAGTAAAACCTTGGCCTTGGGATCAGATTATATCAGTTCATCAGGTAAGTCTATTCGCTGGTCACTGGCACTGACCATCTCATTTCAGGAGTAGCACATCTGTGTAAATAAAGTTACACTCAGAGTGTATCATTAATGCACATCACCAACTTTGCCTCCAGTGTAAAGTCATGTCTAGACAGAATGGGAAGTGATATTAGGAAAAGGTTTAAGATATTATTAATTTTTTTCCCAAATGCAATCATGCGTGTTAATAGATTTCAAGCTCCTTCTGGAAACCTCTGCCAACGCTCTAGCACATTCCCTTCCGCTGCTCTGCACAAGTCTGCACTGGGAAAAGCTGGTGAAAATGACAGCCCAGGAGATAGTGGGTAATTATTCTGCTCAGCCATAGCTTCCAGAATCCCCTGAGTTCCCAAACACTCTCTCTTGTCAGGAAAAGTCACACCCCTAAAAAGACAAGGTCTATGCTGTTGTATTGGAAGATGTTCTTACAGTATTATGTATGCACCAAAGAAGCAGCATGAGAAGCATTTATGGGAACGCATAAATAATAAACAAAAGCAAAAATAAAATGAACAGTGCAAGCTTAAAGATGAGAATTGACTTTCTCTTTGAGGACTCTTAACCTGGTGGCTACAATGAGTCAGAAAGGATATTTTTCAGTAAAATAATGTCAACTGTCATTAATACAGCTCTTTGTATCCAAAGTGATTAAAGTACACTGACCAGTTCTACATGTTGATTTACAAGCAATGCCCCAATCCTGCCCAATACCCCAATAAGTCTACAGATAACTAAATCCATGAGTAGCTCCAACTGCTAAGAAAACAACTCACATGCCTGCAGTTGTGCATGTGCTTAAGTGTTTGCAAGAGTTAGGCCTAAATTACAAATTACATTCCTTATGCCTCTGTGATTGAGCATGGCAGCTGTTTTAGCTTCATACATCAACACGACACAGCCACTGAGGCGAGAGAGTATCTGACCTCACGATACTACAGGGAGAATTGCAGGTAAGCTGATTAAAATTACTCAGACGGAATGAGTCTTAAAATATGAAGCTTATAAATTATATAGTCCTGTCAAT
>VYZW01047314.1:22930-39167 GCA_013401315.1 Balaeniceps rex
CAACTTCCTTTTTTTTACTCTCAGTTTCACACAACCGCAGTTTGGGGGTAAAGTTTGAGCGCCAGTATCACACAGAAGAGAAGGCAGAGGGGCAGACTTCCTGCCCTTGGTAAAGAGAGGAGAGAAGGAAACAAAACCGTTGGAATAATCAAGCTAAAAGCATTTTTTAGCAACAGTATTAATTGCATTAAAATTAAAACCATAATTTTGTAATCTGACCACCTGTAGACTAGAAGTAAAGTACCGGACTGCCATCTGCTGGCATTACCGTATAATGAGAGCGTGGCAACAAAATTTTTTTTTTGGAAGTTCCTGCAGGACTTGGCTCTTGACACATCTGCTGGTGGTACCGTGCCAAAATAACTGTACTGACTTGCACCGCCAAGGCACGTGCTGCCTACGGCAACTATATTAAATGCATCAAGAAATACAGATATTATGATGTTTTCTGACATGTACTGCAAGATGTAATAGGGACCAACATAAGTTTACACAGAAAACCAAAAGCAAAGGGAAACTGCAGAAACAAAGCAAATGTCTGCTTGCATCTGCAAACCTGGAAGCAGGTTCTACACCAGCTAGTGCACTAATTCAATACTAGATGAAACTCCAGCAAAACAGAAAAGTATTAATCAGCCTGAAGGCTATTTTTGTCTGAGGAAAACGAGCATCTTTTGATGTACACTCATGCTGCGTATTTTCATGCCGTATATCTCCACATAAGAAGTTGGCTAGAGCCTTCAACTCACTCTTTTTTCTGAAACTAAGGATAACATCTCGTGTATGTTAACTTAATGTTACTGTAAATTCATAAGCTATTTTGATTCAAAAAAGTTTCATAACAAGAAAATCAATACTGCATACGTTTTCTTCTAATATTCCCTAGGGTCTTCCCTTAACTGTAAAACCATCTATGGCTAAAATTAAGCTGCCCAATTGTTCCATTACTTCCTCATTCTCATTATGTACCAAAACATCCATTCAGCATTTTTTTTTCCTCTACTAATGTAACAGAAACTCATCTGCTCAACGAGATTTATTGCTTGCTTTTTTTTGCTGTGTTCACAAGAGATTGTTGTGCATTTTGCAGGAGGTCTTTATTATCTAGTAATGATGGCTTGCAAATTAAATTAGTTTTTAATGGCACAGTTAAATTCTAATTTATGTTTTGGAGCTTTGTTTAATTCATTTAGTTGTAATGTAATCGCTTTCTCACTATTATCTTACATTACATAGGAAGAACAAAAGAATAGCAACTCCTCTCCTCATATTCAGTTGTTTTGCTTTTATTAAATCTTGTTACTAATTGCATTTCCCTGAGAAACTTTTTAAACTACTGTAGGCTTATCTGAAGAGAGGGGACGGGGGGTCAAACTATGTGGTTGCTTGGGATTCAGAGGCTGGAAGGAGTCAAACAGAACACTTACTGCAACTCACTGGGGTCTGACTGTACACGCTGCTTGTGCACACATACTCTTTAGAGGCATGACTCATTACTGCCCTACAGATTTTTGGCAAAGGCTACGCATGAAAACAGGGCAGTAAAGAAAAGGCAACAGCTCTTTATCTTCACTTTTTCAGCTGTGAAGATCTGGCCCCAAACCAGCCTGTTACTAGCAACCTTCATAAGAGCTATTTTGGAGGACTGAAATGAGACTTAAGGAGCAATTGTACCTCCATGTCTGCCTCAGAGTTATTTTCCTCCCTGTATTCCCATCAGGTCATGTTCTGCCCTCTAAACCTTTGCTTTTGTGATAACGGTTTCTTACAGGCATCCCACCTGTTCAGCAGGAGGTTAAAAGGAAAGTACTTACTTGGTACATTGTGTAAGATACAGTTGGTCTATGTGTAAGGAGCTTGGAGAACATGGTGCGCTACAGATTATTTCATCCAGGAATTAATGTAGCCCTACAAAATAACTTGAGAAAGATGTTTTATTGGGTGGGGAAACTAAAACACTGAGGCTAAATAACTTCTGAAAGCTTATACACTAAATACCTGGTAAGAAATAGATCCTAAACTTCCAACATACTAGTTTTGAGTCAATAAGGTTTTGTCCACAGAATTTCATAAACTAGTTACCCTTGCAGTCAATCACATGTATTTTTAAAGGTCTTCATCTCTACCTTTCCATAACCTGTGCTTTCCAAATTTGAATAAATAAATGTAAACTGGTTTTAGTTTAGTAGTTTAAAACAACACAGGCAAGTATATGCAAAACTAAAAATTATGTCTTCTCTAATCTGTGTGCCACAGCACTGTAAGCTGTTCAGGCCTGAAGAGCAAACATGTTCCAGATGCTAGAAGAGATCATGAGCAAGGGCTTCAGAGATCTGTTTTCTGCTAAGGTGACAACTCCCTGAATAACCCAACAGAAGACAGATCCCTTTTCAGTACTTCACTTTCTAGCCTGTAACCTGGTAACACCAGCTTTTACCCTTCAGTCTATTCAGAAAGATAGCGCTTTTTTTTTGTGTTTTTTTTGTTGTTTTTTTTTTTTTTACAAACTGATTATTAAATCCATTTAAGTAAAATGAAAAGAGCTACAGACATTTAAACTATCACTACCATAAAATTGGAAATAGTTGTGTATAAATAGTACTGCTTAACTAGAAAAAGAGTAGAAACTTTCTGGATTGACATATTTTAGTATAGTTTCATTTCAGCCTCAATGTCTTCTGACATGCCATTTCTAGAAGTGACCCTGGAGAGCCTAGCAAACTGAATTTACCCTCTGCAGTCTGCTATGCTCATAAACCAATAAAAGCTGTTTCTGAATGTTTGTGATATAAGAAGAGGTCCTGAAATTAATTACAGGTCTATACTCAGTCTAGGGACAGCTGCATTTTACATGTGCACTGTTTTCTGATGTTACAAACATTCAGAGAACAGCTTTTGCAGTTTATGACTCATAGGTGTAAATTCAGTTTTGTACAACCTTGCATGTTAAACGTCATTATTGTGGCACTAAAAAAAAAAGTATTCTAATTTTTAGTACTGACGTGCAGTAAAGAAAACAAGGTTTTTGTCCTACTCTTAAACAAATATGATCAAAGCTGTTCACATGGGAAGAATTTGCATTTTTTTAACTACATACCAACATTCATCTCTAAAAATATATAGATCCCTATCTCACTGTTTGCCTTTAACGATACTATCAATAGATGAATAATTATCAATAATCATTTGGTGACATTATTTTAAAAGTTAAAATTCTCTCAGACGCAAGAGAATCTGAAGTACTGCTGTGAACAGATTTTTGATTAATGTTTCATAAGCGTAGAGTATCTTTTCCTCAATGTATTTTTAAGATCTAGGAGACAACATTCATTTGGTTGTTTTTGACAGCTTTAACTTACTTCTAATAGGCACAGTCATGTTCCAGTTCTACACTATGCTTGAAGTTTTTCAAAATTAACAAAACTATCCAAGATGAATCTTCTGAAAAAAGAATCTTTTCTGCACAAAAGTTATAATTTATGTATTTGGCCCAAAATATTTCTCACCTGTTTACTGCTGAATACAACAGCTAAAGATTGCCTGCCACAAGACAGTCATATAATTAGTATGACAGACCACTACAGATTTCAATTACTGTATCATGATCAGTGCCTAGAATAAAGAGGGAAATTTTGGAGAAGAAATCCATAGGAAATAAACTGGACTGACAACTGACTAGAATTCAATTTTGCTGAAGTGATATTGAAATATGGAGAAGTAGCAGTACATTGATTAAGTTTCAAACTGCTGCATTACTAACACTGTCTCATGAACCTGTATGCTCTGTTATCACCATGGCAACATGATCATCAGAGCAATCCAGAGAGCATGCAACACTACAGACTGTTCATTTACATTTGTGATAGACGCTGAAAAGACTTGGGATTTAATAAGCCCAAATTTCTTCTAGTGCATGGAGGAAAATGAAGCCCAGAACCATAACTGAAGTTCACAAATGGAAGTTATAGAAAAGCAAAGGGGAAAATGTTCTCAGTATTTTAAATACATGGATTTGCTTTAGATTTTATAATAAGAATTTCCACCCTCAACAATTCTCATGGCTCATTATGTTACTGGAAACAGTATACTGTTAATGTCTTATGCTGCATCCAAACAGAAATGCTACTATTTTAATCTTAGTCACATCTACTCTGCAGCTGAAGTGGTCTTCAGATTCTGGACTTTAATCTTCACCTTTAAAATCTGAGTAGTTTGCTCAAAAATTCAGATTTAGACTTCATACTAGACTTCAAATAGTCCCTAATTTGTGGATATTTATATCTGAGGTATCATAATGCACATGTAATAAAAGCCTACAAAGATCTTTTAAAACATCAGAATTTATGTCTCCAGGCTCATAATTCTGAGCAAAGTATAAGACAGGTCTGTATAAATCCCCTGGACACTACCTGCATTCACTCTCTAAGCATGTACAGAGTTGCAGCCAAGATCATCCTTTTTCAAGAGGAGGACGCTCAGATGGTGATCCAGTTTACAGCATGGTTCCACATATAGCTGTTCCAGTACAAGTCACATGGCTGCAAATTAAATTAAAATAGGAATAAGCAGCTAAGAAAAGGTATATAGGAATTATAGCCTATGCCAGAAAGACTATATGCTATCAGACTTAGACATACAGTATTATAATATGCAAGAAGCTATTATACTGGTGGCATCTTTAGGCTTATGAGTAAGCAATATTTCACTTTGAATAATGGTGGAAAAGGGATTCCAGTTGACACAAGTGAACTTATTTTCAAAACCTCATTTTGACAAAAAAAGTCTAAGGAATTTATTTACAAATATCACATTAAAAATGTGGGGTTTCTAAATAAAAGCCCCCCCTGACTACAGCGGTGATCTGGGCTGAAATTGTTGTCTGAATGACATGACTTCACAAATTATTATCTGAATACCTACATTTTCACAGCTCTTCCTGTAAATCATCTGTTTTGAGAGAAGAGATTTACAGTCATGGTACTACAAAAGCTCGCTTAATGAAGAAAACTTGAGAAAAAGAACAAATAACTTTTCAACAATTCAGACAAGTATGTTTTAATAACATATATTATGTCTATTAACCTGCATTCTGTACTTGCATATTTCACAAATTGAAAATTACAGAGAGACTTCTCCATCGGTCACTAGTGAAACTCAGCTGTTACGCATACACTAACCAAACGTATGTAGTCAGCTCACAGCAGCATGGACTTCTCCAGTTGTAGAGTATATCTGGCAAAATATGAAGCTCTCTTAGGGCTGGAGTGGAGCTCCACATGGGGGAGGAGGAGGAGTACCATAAGTGTTTTCCTCTGAGGTTTTTGGGGGTTTTTCTAATGGCATTTTATTCACAACGCCTCATGAAACTTAAATGCCACTGTAAATCCTGGAGAGAGAGAGATTAAAAGGCACAGAGCAAGTGAAGCAGTCAGGGGCACAAGATAAAGATATCAAATCCATTTCAGCTCCACATACATGGTATGTAAACAGAGATGGGCTTATACGGCATGTATATGTACACGATAGCACTGACAGACAATTCAGCAGTTTATATATTAACTGGAATTTGAAGCCAGAACAATCAGACATGCTGACGTTCTAAAAATCCATCAAATTGAACCCAAGCAAACACTCAAAAATAATAAAAGTAATAAGACCAGAGTAAGCAGGATTAAGAGCAAACACTTAACTGTAATTCAGAGCCATTACAAGGTATTTCTTGTCTACAGTCATCTGTTTCTTTGAACAATGAGGAAAAGTAAAATGCCATCATTTTCCAAATGTATAATTACAGCAGTTCACAAAGCTAATTACAAATGAGTATCACCAGCTCCAGTTCCCTGCAAAGTAGAAACTTCATGGACAAGAATGTAATTATTATAATTTGTCATGTTCCCATGTGATCGGCTGCACTACCGACACAACACGTGTGTTGCAGAATGCCTGCAGAAACAGACCTCAAGCCCAGCTGCTACCGTAAGGAAGATCATTTCTAGCACAAGCTGAGAGTACATGTGATGGAAAAATAAATGCTAGAGGAAATCCAGCATGTAAACATCCAATCAGAAGCAGAAAAAAAATGAAATTGTATTGAAATCAGCCCCAGACTGTACTTGCAATTTCTTTTCAAACTAAAAAAGGGCACATTTCTTGGCTTCTATCAAAATGTTGTGAATGGCTCTTGTGTTATTTCAACCAAAAAATCAGGGAAACACGACAACAGCAAATGATATCATAAAATCAAATGCAAGGTTGGCTGCCTCACATAGTTTTCAGGTTGGCCTAGAAGACGGATCAGAACCTTAAGCCCTAAATCTTGCTTCCATGATTCAGGTTTACTGAAGTCCCTCTCTCCCCATTTTTCCCACAAATGCTAAAAAACAGGGAAAATCTGCTTCCTTACTGAGATTTTGTAAGCACCAAATATTATACTCATATTATTATACAGTTTTAAATAATGTTGAAGATAGTTTCTAAGCCTCCGCATATAGTAAGAGATAAGAAGTCACTGCTCTTTCATTCATTCACATTTCCTGCTACAGCAACCAAACCACTTTCCTCTTACAGAAAACAGCCCAAAACATATGCCATCAGACACTCAAGGGTTTTTCAAAAACTGAATTACCCTTAGTAAAAATAAAAAATAAGGAAGCATTTTGCAAATGTATGCTACTAGTCTTCTGAAACACGTTAACAACTTGTAAGTGTCAAGGGCCTGCTGTAACTTAGTACCAAAAAAGCATTAAACGCAATTGCCTTTGACTAATAGATATTTTATGTTAAAGGATAACCTCCAATTCTGCTCCAAGAAGTACATACTTGCCATTCACTGCAGACATTAGGAATTATGATTAAGATACATGAATGGAAGTCATCCTAGGGAAAAAAAGAGTCCATATAAACTTAAGTGAATCAAGACATTGGAACTAGAATTGTGAAGTTTTAAGAAATAATCAGTAGAACTCAGAGCCAAAGGAAAATTAATTTTAAGAACTACAAGATGATTTGTATCTTAGTAAGACAAAGTATTTATAGGGACATACCAATGCCATGTATCACCACATAAAATGAATCCTAGGAGGGAGTCAGGAAGAATTTTCTCACAAAAACATCCCAGTTTGTTAAACGCAGTATGGCATGACCCCACTCATGTAACTCAGTGAAAAATGGATTCTAGTAGCAGTGGGAGCTACATTTATCTCTATGAGATGCCCAGCTTTCCTATGAGACTCGATATCACGGAAGACTGGCATTGTACACACTTCAAAAGGGCGAAGCCCAGCTCCTTTATTTCCATGTTCTCCCAGCCTCTGCAGTTCTTCAAGTCTTATAAACGAGGGTCTGAAAAGACAGTATTTCCCTAATGCACACAGAAGATTATTCTTCATCCCAAACATGGTCACTGAGATTAAACCGGCCAGGTCCTGAAAACATGGCTTTGAAAAAAACATTATAAATAAATAGGGGTGCAGGCAGAGGCTGTGCCTACAAAGAGTATATACTTAAGCTCCATCCCAGTCACACCCCAGGACAAAACCTGTCTGTTCACCATCCCTTTTCCATTCCCTACTCCCTACACCCCTAACAGGAGCTAACCAAAGCCTGACCTGAAGACCAGGGACACAGGCGCACAGAGCGTGGTGGAGATCCAGCTGCTCACCCACCGGCAGCAGTGCCAGCACCTCTGCTGCTAATGAAAACCACTCGGAACAGCACTCTCTTCCCCCCTGAGCACTCCCTCCTGTTACCCTCCATTGTCATCACTTCTTCTTGCTTTTAATCTAAACATTATTTCTTAGCATTCCTGCTTTTACCTGCCGCTTGTTGTGGCACTGTCCTGTTAAAGGTCACCAGTTTCTGCAAAAGGGAACCCTGAGGACTTTGCTGTTGTAAGGAGCCAGCAGAATGGTGAGCATGGGGCTGCGCAGCGGCAGGAGGCAGCTCTGGTCAGGGTCAGGGAGCCAGGGACAGGCGTGGCCCAGCCTTCTGAGACTAGAAGTGCCAAGAGCTCTGAAAGTTTTATTCGAACAAAAATTACAATGGCAAGCTTTTAAATGGCAAAAGGCTACCTCTGCAGTAGGACAGCCAGACACAGGGCTGGTGAGCAGACCCCTTTCCCATCCCATCCCCAGCTTTGCCCTTGGCCCCACAGTCGGGCCAGCAAGGGCAGGAGCTCCCTGGGTGACTGTGTGCTTTCCAGTCATCCCTCCAAGTCCCAAGAAAAAAGCTCTTTCTTCCCCTGCCTTCATCCCAGGCTGCCTGCTGGCCTCTGCAGTCAGCACCCTGGCTGCTGGTGGCTACAATTAGCCCCTTGTGGGGCTGGCTGGCTAATTGCAGCTGGCTATAATTAGCCTTTTACAGATTGCCAGGCTGAAATTTGATCACATAAAGGCAGGACTTTTTAAAAAACAGTTTCTGGGCAGCTGTATACTAAGCCCCTGTGGAGGCAAAGAGTGTACATATAGGTATGGTTATTCCATGGGAAGCAAGCAATCACTCACAGGGATTTCTTTTAATGCCTCTTCATGTTAACACAGCGTAATGAAAGAAATTAACCACAAGCTTTCTAATATGGAAGTACACACAGCTGAATGCAAAATCACAGCATTTGCTAAGCAAAAGACAGGGGAACAAAATAGTTTTAATCTTCAACTATTCATTACTAGATCAATGATAAATTACTTCGCAAAGGAAGCAGGGACTATATGGCAAAAGCGTAGCTGTCTGCATGTACAAATGTTTGGGGATATCATGAGGCCTGTATCAGTATGAAGATAACAAAGCAACAGGTTTCTGTACCGTTTATATTCCCAGACACCATTAAAAAGGGCAGGCAGTCATCTTCTTTGTTCTAAATACAGCAGGCAGTAATTGCACATTTAAGACATTTATGCAGTACCCAGTAATTTCATATATACTAATTTTTTTTTTTTTGGCAGCTGTGCCATGCATTCATTACACTACAACTGTAAAGGATAAAATGCAAGGTGAATCCATGTTTTCATTTCTAGGGGAAGGTTTCAAATAAGCAAGCTATGATGAGAAACACTGTTGTTATGAAACTGCTATCTATCTGTTCATGTACTTGCAAAGTGACAAAAATCTGTATGTTTCCCATTTCCTACAAATATATAACATTTGGTCTTAGTTCTCAATATGCAAGTATCTCATCAATTTCAATGGGAGTCTTAAATACACAGGACCACTCACAGTTATGTCCTTATGACTCTGTCCTGAGATGTCAATTATTTCCTTGAGAAGTATATTCAAACGTAGTTCAGAGAGGAAAAATCTGTTAGCAAAGAAAGAACCTGTATATACATCTTTAAAATGGATTGCAGTAAAAACTGAGAAAATAACTGTCGTGGTTTAGCCCCACTCGGCAACTAAGCACCACGCAGCCGCTCGCTCACCCTCCCCCTCCCTGGTGGGATGGGGGAGAGAATCGGAAGGGCAAGAGTAAGAAAACCCACGGGTTGAGATAAGAACAGTTTAATAATTGAAATAAAATAATAATAATAGTAATAATAATAATGATAATAATAATAATAATAATAATTGTAATGAAAAGGAGAACGAGAGAGACAAACAAAACCCAGGGAAAAGAAAACAAGTGATGCAACCGCTCACCACCCGCCGACCGACACCCAGCCAGTCCCCGAGCAGCGATCGCTGCCCCCCGGCTAACTCCCCTCGGTTTATATACTGAGCATGACGTCATATGGTATGGAATAGCCCTTTGGTCGATTTGGATCAACTCTCTTGGGCCGTGCCCCCTCCCAACTTCTTGTGCACCTGGCAGAGCATGGGAAGCTGAAAAAGAAAGTCCTTGACTAGTCTAAGCATTACTTAGCAACAACTAAAACATCAGTGTGTTATCAGCATTCTTCTCATGCTAAATCCAAAACACAGCACTATGCTAGCTACTAGGAAGAAAAGTAACTCTAACTCAGCTGAAACCAGGACAATAACCTTTCAAGGCAGAATTGTATGTATACTAGACATCTTTTATTTCAAAAATAAGATCACTGAATAATAATCCAATGCTTAAGAAGAGGGAAGTGTTTTTTCCCAACATAGTCCCTCTAAAGAAATCCACCCCCCTTTCCAAAGCTTCAGTAAGATCCACTTTAGGAAAAAGGTAATTACAGCAATTTGAGGGAATATGGACAGGAAGGAGGAAGAGAGTAGTCACCCCTTTCCATTCTCCTTCCATCTTCTGATATAGTAGTTAGCACACAGTTTGGAGTAGTAAAGGGAACTCAAAGCAGGGAACAGTTATTCTGAGTGCTCACCTCAGGGCGAAAAAGACTTCCAGCTGAACAGTCTACCTGGCAATTACTGGCAACAACAATAGTTGCAATTCTACCCCCTTCATCCAGACAGGCTTCAGTGGCAAAAGTACCACACAAACAGCTGTGTGGTCACACTCATCTTCCTCCAGTGACGTTTCTCCTGCCTGCACATGTCCCAAAATCCACACAGATCTCTGTTTACTTACACATTTCAAATTGTAACAGCTGGTTCATTTTGCCCTACACCTTATACCTACCAGTCTTTCCAGAGAAATATTTGCAAATGATAATGCAACAGTTCTTAAACCTTACCGCTAGACGTGACATCAGATAACAATTTAAATTGAAAGATATGTTCCGTAATAACTCCAAGTTTTGATTTACATTGTACCAAAAAATTCACATTTTTCCCTACTAAGCTCTATTCCTCTACTGTTAATGTAGGTCCAGACTTCTTATACTAGAAGCTGAAGGGTTTTCAAATGCTTAAGTAGTTCTTACATACTGATTTCCCCCCCCCCCCCCCCAAACCATAGCTTTATCCATTCAGGGTCTGTTCTGAATTTCAGCAGTCAGCAGGATGAGTCTTGTTGATTTCAGCAGTCATCTGTGGAGCAAACCCAAAACAAGTTAGCATCACCTAGAACCTGAAACAGAAGTGGTGCATCGTCTGATGAAACTTATTTACAGGATGGAATATGTGAAATAATTACCAGCAAAATAGCTGGCATTTGATACTAGTTTACAATCAGTTAAGCAGGCAGTCCTAGAAATGCCAAACCTGTCAGATGTTATTCAGGTAGCCACTGGACTGACAACTATTGACCCATAACTGTTGGGCTTTTTCCCTTGTGGTCTGTCTCTTATATCCATGTATTCCTTCCCACCTTGCAAAAGTTTTGAGAGGCTAGCTTTTTTGTTTGTTTTTTGTTTTGTTTCTTAAGAAAGTTTTACTGTGGCCTTTGCCTCCAAGAATTACTACGATACAAAGAAAAAAATACTAAACACCAATTTTTGAAGTGCACATGGGACAAATAGCTGTTCCAGCTGATTCTGAATTAATTTATTCTGCCTGTCATTGAGACCTAGCCTCAAGGGACAGTCCCTGTAAAATGAGAGGGACAAGCAACTGATCTTCCATGTCTTCCATCAGATTTCACTGGATTTTCAAAACCAGCATCATCTTAAACACAAAACTTATTTAGAATTTGCTTGTTAGTGCTCAACAATCGAAGTGATTTAAAGGAATATTTCTTTCCCTGACCAAAACCTTAAGTACACTCAGTTCAGCTGCTGCCTTATTTCAAACAAGGAAACAGCAGCAGTATATGTATGCCCGCTGCAACACAAAAATAATATCATTATTTGCTTTAATGACAACTTGACCACAGATGCTGGTGCCAGTACTGCAGCATAAATCCACACTGTTAAATGTCCTGCTTCAGCCTGATGCTACGAGCTTTACACCCAGAAGCCTTATGCTGACAAGAAGGAAGTTACATAAAAATGGAGTCCTGTCTTAGCAATTAGTTTTAACAAAATAGATATCACACAGACAGATCAATCCTCAGCATCTTATCCCCCTCCCTTTCAGCAACTGAGGTAGGGACATTATAATTTTTCCTCCTTTGTCTATAAAGTACAATACAATTCCTGGCATTACAAAAACAATAGTAATGCCCTGATTGCACTAGTTTGCCACTATTTGCCTAGAATAGAATGAACTCCTCAGAAAAATGTTATTTTTTGAGGATGGAAAAAATAGAGTAAGTTATAACCATATTTGATATTGGCCTGTATGCCCCATTAACATAATTTCAGAGAACTCTGGATTCAATTTGGGCTGAAGCTATGCTCCCACAGTTGAAGTTTCTCTTTCATAATTCAGATTTTCTTGGGTTTCAGATTTACAGATATAAAGTTTCTTCCATGCATAAATGGTACAGCAATCACTGTTCCCTCAATGTCTACTCTTCCCTTTTTCCTGATGCAAGGCAAGAATTACTTTAAACCAAGTTGTCCTTCATGTTCACACCAACCACTGTTTTCCAGTCTTGGAAAGTAGTAAGTTTTCCATTGTATAAATTTGAGTGATAAATTCTGGTCCTGTAATGCTTTACCCAAATTTCTGAGAACTTATTTTAATACTGAAGCATAAAATATTAAAAATAATACTTTATTATTTTATTAAAGGTAAAGATAAGTCTTGTTTCCTAGAAGCCTCACGTATGTTTCCAGCATAGTAATCTTCCTAAGCAACATTTCCAAATGGAAGTGGCTGCATGCACGTGGTGTTGATTGCACATAAGATATCAAGGTCATCTTTTGCACTGCTTCAGTATTTTAGAGGAATCCACCAGTTCTCTCAGCAAGATTAGTTTATACAAGTTATCTTGAATATTCCCTTGAAGAAAGTCATGCAGCCTTGTACCCTGTCACTTCCAGTAAATGCTTCTTTAAATGCACAGATCATTGACCGGTGGCTCATTTTCCCTGAGTTCCAGCAAAGAACCCAGAACAAGAAAGGTACTCAAGATAGTGACAGTTTATCTATCTGTAATAGATAGATCTGTTTACTCCAGCTGTGCAATGATGAAGCTCTACTGAAATCAAGGGAATTCCACCACTGAAGTATAAAACAGTTATCAATCGAGCAGAAATCTTAAAAGTCTGACGATTGGAGCTTCCCTCCGTTTCCACTCTTGTTCCCTCCCCTCTGAAGTGTTCAGTTCCATTTGTGAAATAATTAGGGGATAAAGCAATTCTTCATAGGGCACAGCTCCTGCCAGGAGATGCAGGTTCAGTTCTGTCACTTTTCAGTTCTAAAGTCCACAGCAGTGAAATCATTCTACAGACTGTGGAAAAATTAAAATACAGCAAAACAAAACAAAGCCCTGTACTTAAACTCCAGTATTTTTTCCAAAAGTAAACCTCAGCAAGTCTTTTCTCACTCAGGCCGCATCTTGCCTGGATAGGTGGAAGACACTACACTATATCCATCATGCAAGAGGAAATAATCTTCCAAAATAAAAAAAATGCTCAAAAATATCACAAGACTGGGAAGGGTAGCAGTCAGTGCTTACCCATGCTGATAAACCTTTTGGGTAAAGCATATTAAACCTGCTTATTACACTCAGTTCAATAGTAGTAGCTTCAATAATGCCTAGTAAACAACTCTTTTAACGTGAGTATCAGTTTTTGAAGCAAAAGACATTGAGCTCTAATTTCCACGCTCTACTCTGACAGCTAGCCGAGTGAGGGAGTTACTAGGCTCTGGACTACACAGCATCGTGTTTGGTGTAGAGTGACAGTTTTCAGACTGACTCGTGGGCTTAGGTTTCGTAACATATTATAATATGCACTTCACTGTAAGCCCACCATTGCAACGTCAATAAAAGGCAGGCACAGAATTGCTTATTCAAAGATTCCAGTGAGCAGCTCATTGCCATCTCCATCACAGACAGAAAACATATGCTACAGAGCTAAAACGTCTTATCGCTTCTGCCTGCTGAATTTTACATTTGCTAATGACTGATACAGAAACAGGTGTTGCTGTAAAGTCATGGGAAAGCACTGAGCTAGCCACAAGACTATGGCAGTAATGCAAAGTTGTCCACAAGAGGGGAAGACTTCAAATTAAAACACGTGTAATTCATTTCCTTTGCAGAATATTCTCTGGTGACATTTGTACAGACCTCCATGTGTTAGCAATCTATTTGTGATGTTTTGCAATTGGTTCGAAAGCAGGTTTTGCTCTGTGGAGTGACAGCAGCAGCAGTGATTAAATGAAGCTGGAATGCAAGGTCCTGCTGAGCTTCCCCTGCTGGGGAGCAGCCAAGCCACTGTACTTGGGAATTTTAGGGAGCTTTTGTGGGTTTTTTCTTGTTTTCCTTGCCAATTTGTGATTTGTTCTGTTTGACTTACTTCCTCTTTCCTTAAGACTGTCACTATCTATGACAAGCTAATTATGATATATTCATTGCTGAATACTTTTAGAGAGATGTCCCAGAATGTCAAATAATGTTGTAATAGAGATGAGGAGAAAACAGCAGGTGCTTGACATCTAATTTAGTTAGAGCTGCCAGCCTGAAATAAGAGAATAAATGAACATACAACACATACCGCGCATATACTTATTAAATCTCTATGTACCTGCATGGCAGAGAACTCAAATTAACCTAGCCAATAGATTTCACTGTTGTTCTGTATCTCTTATCTACTATACGCTTACAGAGAAGAAGGAATGCAGTTTGGAACATCCATCTTCTCTGCAACAATTAACCTGCAGAGATTGATCAGAAGTGGAACTAGGACTCGATACCAGGATATTCCCATTGCATTCAATAGCAGCTGAAGCTGTTCCATACCTCACAGAAGAGGTATCACACTTTTCAAGATTTGCAGTTAGATGAGCATCAGTCAGAGAAAATGTTTATAAATATTACTGGCACAATCTTGAACAGTCCTGCCTGTCCTGCCTAGGAAGTCGTGATGTTATAGGAGTGAGTCATTCCTAACAAAACCATGAATTAAAATGCAAGTCCACCCAGATTTCCTCTGACCCCTAGATCTCAAGTAGTTTGCTGAGAAAATCCTTCTCTGTTCACCAGATTACAAGCTCACAAGACAGTAGCAACATTAGTGGGTTTGGGGGAGATAGAGGAAGCTGTAATAGGAAAGGTTTTAGGCAGCAAGAGACATGTGTTCTTATCACTTCTGTTGTTTTTAGTTATCTTCTAGTAATACTTGCATTATTTAGTCATTTTAATGCTTTCTTATCCCAGCTCTAGCACTATGACAATACACAAGTCACTGTACTGCCTCTCCCTCTACACAGGTATGCAAAAGAGAAGTGTAAGCTATACAACCTTCTCAAAGGGTTTTGACTCTCAAAGCAAGTTTCTGTCTTGGGTCTCAGCTTCCTTTGAAGCTGATGGGACTTCAGGGAGGCCCAAACAATCTCACTGGAACTTAGTGGAGTGTCTTCCCCAGAAACTTGGCCAGACATTAAGCATGGGGCTATACCATTTTTTTTCCCCAAGAGGATTCTTTCTTTCAGACATTGTTTTCCACATACATCCTTGGTTCATTGCAGTTTAGATTTGTTTAATGTGTGTTTCCACTGGAAGAAGAAGTTTAGAAGGGCTTGGATTTATTTTACTAGCTTCATTTCCTCCGGTAGATATTAGTTTTCTTACACTATTATATACCTACGCATTATATGTAGTCTTGTGATGCCTGGGATTCCCTGCTTTCCCATTTGGACGCTGAGAGCAAGACCTACTGAGCCACCTAATCTAGAAGCCTATTACTCTGAGCTGCATGTAACATTAACAGATACAGGCAGAGAAGCTAAAGCATCTTCTAGCTGTGACTCTTTTTTGTCTCTCTCCATCCACTTTATAGGAGTTTAGAGGTTCTAATCAAGCATCTGTAAAATTATATGGCTAGGTAGTACTAGCTATGCAGAGTGGGTACAGTAGAGATCTGCAAAACACCAAGAAAACAGCATGATTAGATATTAACTCTGCCTCACTGTAGTTACTCTTTCTGTATTTGCATTTGTTTTATACACTAGCAGGCAGTGTTAGGCACTCTGAGTTCACACTGGGTATCTCAAAATATGTCTAAGAACAACCAGTCCAAGGCCAGCATCCTTTTTCTTTAGCCACTTTTGAGACCTGCCCAATATATGCCTGATTTTCTATGACTACAAAAAGAATACAATTATTTTGACAAGAAAAAAAAAGTGTGACCGACCTTGATACTCTTTTCAGCTCCTTATTGTGAAAGGTGCAATCCACAGCTACTGCCTTCTGTACATGCAGAGACTCCTTAATGCTCAGGAGACAAAGGACAGAGGACTGCATAGTTCCACAGACCTCCTGAGAGAGCTGCAAGCAAACTCTCCAGATGGCAGGCAGCTTTACATTACGTGAGTG
>VYZW01047315.1:3541-23234 GCA_013401315.1 Balaeniceps rex
TGGAAAGTAGCATTGATTATAATATTAATTCAAGAACAAACAAGATAGATTTTTTTATTTAATTCAGGGGGAAGAAAACACAGCATAGAAATTGAACATAAACAGAGTTGGGATCTGCAATTCATTTTTCTTGTTTACTATGAAATTGGGCCTAGTTAAGTTTCAAAAATGCTAATGAGGAAATAAATTAGGTAGCAATTTTCTAAGGCAATATCTCATTGGATTTGTATTTGTTTACTTTTATCTATATTTATCCTTGTTAACCCCTTTTTTCCTGGCCATTCAGTTTCATCCATTTTGGTTTTTACCCCTTTCTATATTTACTTATTTGTTTGGTATGATTGCATTTATATGTTTCCAAGAAATTAATATCTACCCTTCATAGAAAAGAAAGAGGACAGGGGAGGGAAATAACCCACTTTGAGGGTTCTGTACTCTGTTCTTGTCCTACTGTCAGCTGAATAACCACATCACTCATACTAGATTTCCAAAAAGCTCTTGACATTTGACTAGCTCTATTCACACTAAAGTCAACGGTAGTTCATTGAAGCCAGTGAGATCAGATTCAGGCCAGCAGTAATCACTTTTGAAAATTCCATCCTTAATCTCCAATAATTTCTATTGACCTTTGTGAGAAGCTTCTCTGGAAGGAAACTTTGACTGTAATGAAACTTGAAAACAAGAGGCAAATTAAGATTTTTCTTTCTTAAGGCCAAGCTATATACTCATAAGTTTAAATATAACTCTCCTGTAAGTATGTTTTTTTTCCAGTGAGAACCACATTCACCATCATAAAAGAAAGTTTAAGAGTAAATTATTGCATGACATGAAAGGTATATGGCTCAATGTAATGTCATAGCACTATAATTCCCCTAAGTTTTGCTCTTGGCAACATACTTAGCACATGGGCATCAGTCTGGGTAGAAGAAAGACAATGCACTTGCATCAGAAAATTCATCTGCAATGAAATTCCTTTCCGTTCCACAGAATTGTCACCATTAAGAAGTCAATTTTCAAACCCCATATAGTGACTTTGAGAATGGCACTCGAGGACCTGCTGATATAAAACCTATCATTATCAGGTCAATCATTTCCCAAAGCAGTGACAGATATTCAACATTATTTTCACAGATAAATGAGTAGTCTTCATCACAGCTCCTCTCCTTGTTGGCAATTTCAGTAAAGAGGCCAAGAGGTGAATAGCCTGCAGAACTTGTTCTCTTTTTTTCATGCCTGGGGTTGACTTTTTTAAGTTAAAGACCTTTTGGAGAAAGTTTGCCCTCTCGTAGCCTTTTTGCAAAAAGTGGCCATGTATGTGAATTTCGAGCAACCAGCAACACCCATTGCTAAAGGGCAGGAGCTAACCAGGGAAAGGTCATTCCAATTCACAAAGGGCTTTGATATTTCAGAATAGCTGACTTTGTTACGAACTGAAGGAGAACCTCACATTTCAAATTCTTTGTGTAAAAGAAAAAATGTCATGGTCCTCAGGAAACCCACAAGAAGAGCCATCCTGAAGTATGAATACTGGAAGCTCTTGGGAGGGTGGCTGTGCAGAGGTTCCACAAGTTTTCTGTTTCTCTTATCCTACGCATTAAAATGGGAAGCCACTTTGATGAGTAGCAAGATGAGGAGGGGCCAAGGTGTTTAGGAGCTGAAGCTCCGATAGCTTCCAAGCTTTCATCTCTGCTTCCATGTGAAGAGGCACAGTGGGATCCCAGCAATCCCCATAGCCAACTAACAGAGAAAATGGAGAGAGGCACTGACCGAAGAGAAGACAACTTTTTTAATAGAACCCAGCCACAGATTCCAACACAACTCTGTCAACATTCAACAGCTGTCATAAAACATTTGTATGTCTATGAATCATCACCTCCCGAGGGAATAACATTTCTTGGGAAGTTTTCAATGAAAAATAATGAGGATACAGCACTTCTAGGGGTTAGGCTTTTTTTTTTCATTTATTGCTTTTCTATGTTAGCTGCCTAAAAATAAATTTAGGGGCCACCTGAGGTACAGGGACCCAGCTTTAACAGTACTTTCCATGCTTATTCATTCTTTACTTTGTTTTTCACAATTTTACTAGCATATACATGTATTAGCATATACAGTCAATGTCAAATACGAGGTAGATTCAGACAGTGGTGGGTTTTTTTCAGAATTGGGAACCGAGTGTGGCTCCCTTCTATTCTAGGTGTGTAACTGGGAATAGATAGGAAAAGCTTTCTAAAAAAAGGCTTTAAAAAGGCTTCTTCAACAGAGTGATAGACCTCTAAGACATGCAAAGAAAAAAAAAGAAAAAATACACCTACATGAGGAAACATGGTTTTTAGTTGTTATTATTTTTCTGTTTAGATTGTTCCCTCTTGCATGTCCATCAGCCAACACATCAATTAGATTTTTAAGCAGCTCCAGGCAGGCTAAGACTTTTATTTTAGTTTTTGGAAAACCTCACTCCTTTGAAATTAAACAGGTCACTATAAGTTCCACATGTAAACTAGATCCATCCCCTGCCTGAAACCTCCTGTGGAGGCCTCTCTGTAGCTTTCATATCCCTCTGACAAAGCCCAGACACTCACGAATTGAGAATAGTCCTTTTTTCCACTCTGCTGAGGTTTTCCCCTACCAGCCCAAGGCTTCCTGCCTTCTTTTCTATACTCTCTAAATGCCTGCATCAAGACCTCATTCCTTGAAAGAAGAAAAGATGCCAATTTCCTGCTAAGCATCTCTTTAACAAGCCTCATTCTAAATAAACATCATCCATCACATAACTGTGTGATTTATAATTTTCATCTAGGAAGGTGAGCTGATCCAGGCACCCAATGCAGACTAAATTCCCTTAGGGAATGAATTCACTTTATGAAACTTCCTCTTCCAAATCCATTCCCCATTAGAATGAGTGTTTCTTTTTTTTTCTTCATTCTCTCCCACATTTTGCTGTCTCCCTGCTTCCTCCTGTGCATCCAAGTACTTTTACCTTACTCTTCCTACATTAGGAAAAAAAAAGCTTTATTACAGGCAACATTTCAATTAACTTTTCTAAGTAAAATGACTGTATTAGGCAAAAGTTTGTGTAGTAGCCAATAAAATGTCAGATAATATTGAACACAGGCTTGGACTAACCTTGCAACCCAGTAAGTTATTATGTGCAAATGTTACAACTTGATTTTGAAGAGAATACACATGTATGATGAAGCCATTTTATGGCTAAGCTGAGTGATTGATTACAGCATTCTGATCCATCCCAACAAGATAAACTCAGATAAAAGAATCTGCTGATATTTAAGACTTGAAAATTTATTATCCAAAGACTACTGTAAAAATGATTTTATAATTCCCTTCATTTAAGTGGGTTTTTTTTGAAAGTAATAAAACATATTTTCCAGAGTAACTGACTATGATCAGAAACTCTTCCTGCTAGCTAGCAGTAAATTCCACTCAGAAATAAAAAATGAGACAAAACAAACATTACTGGTTGTTCTAGCTGCTTCTTGAAGCTGTTGTGTGAAAGCTAGTCAAATGCGAACTTGTTTTTCTGTTAAAATTTTAAGCCTTTTATTATGCTTACAATCTTGTTATGGGCTAAAGGGAAATGTAACAAATGCATGAAGTCAAGAATTTATTATTAATAAAATTGAAATCTTAACAATATAACTCGACAAATATTATTAGTCCAGATTGATTTACTACAGAAAAAGAAAATAAAGAATACTACTACCAAGAAAAAAAATCTCAGTAATATAACAAAGCAGTTATAATTGTTATACACACAGTAATACCTATCCATTTTAAGAGCGTTATGATCACCCTTCCGCTACCCCTCTGGATCCTACGACATCAGGTTTCCTCAAGCAAGGGAACATTTGGACCAGGTTATCAGTGTCTGAAGTTCTCCAATGGGAAAAGGGTGATGTTAATGGGGTTTCTTCTTTCTTCCTCCTTTTTAGGGGGATTGGCATGGGCTATTTTTGTATTTCCTAATGTCCTTATACATCTTCCTCTTTCTTGTTTGGAACTTCATGTTACAACCCAGTCTACTATACATAGTGTTTTCTACATATGCTAGATATTTGGTCTTTGCTCTCTTTTTTATCCCTAAACCTGATTTTGCCCATCTCCAAGTCTTCATTTCTTTCAGCATTGGTGACCTGTTCACAGCCTTAGGGTCTCCAGAACTAGACTGTTGAGCAGGATCCATCTCTCCTAACTTAAAAATTTAAAACCAATCTTTGATTGAAAAGAAGAGCGAGAGAGAAGGAGAGAGAGAAACACTTCCAAAAGACCAAAAAGGAGCCTAAATTGGTTGGATTGACTCACACGCTGGAGGCCTTTGTCCTTCTTACTTCCTCAGAGTTATAAATCCTTCTTTTGGCACCAGCAACAGAAGGAGCCTATACTTCTTACTTCAGTGCAATGTTTAACATATAATGGCATGATTATCCCATCAATCCTTTGTGCTTTCATTGTGGTAATATGGATCCCAGGCTATTAAGAAAATATGAGAAGCTTTTCTGAAAACCATTGCTACAGTTTACACAATCTTTACCCCTCAGTTTCAATATTGGCAAGTCTTTTCCATTGCCCTCAGGTTCAACAATTTTAATTTAATTGAAGAGAAAGCAAGACCACCAACCTGCCAACCCAAAGAACTTGTCTGGAAAGCTCCTGTTGAATTCCCTGAGAAATGGCTTATTCTGTATTTATTGCTGTATTCAGGTTTTCTGGATTTCAGACAAATATTACCTAGAGTGACTCTGGTGATCTGGAAAACAACCTATTTTGGTGACATGGCTGCAGGAGTAAGTCAAATTTCTACCATTGGGACTTTTTTCCTTCTATCACTCTTAGTTCTCTTTGTTCTCATTAATACAATGAAACACATTGCTCTAGAAACAATTAGAGCCAGAAACCTTTTTGTCCTTGCTCCAACTTATTTTCTCTCCCTAACCTTGGGCAAGATTTGTAATCATTATTTCCTTCCATCTCTAATACATAAAATGGGGAAACTGGTGTAGCCTTATATCAAAGATAGTGAATTTCAGGACTCTGGAACCATCGAACTACCATATGAATAATGATCTGCATATATTCCCTACATATATAAATAATCACAATAAATGTTGTAATAGGTAATAATGCATTTACTTGCTGTGTCTATTCTTTCAAATTGAGTACAACCAGAACAGCAATAATTGGTATGAGTAATCAACCATCACAACAATGAAAGTTGCAACTGAAAATGAGTACCAGATGCTGAATGAAAAAATAGTGCAATAAATGGATATTATTAACCTAAAGGTGCGAAAAAGAAGCAAATTCCATTTCATCAACAATTTCGGAGATGATGAAGTTTGACTTTTTTCTGAACAGGATAAAATATACTAAAAATGTTTAAGTTTATCAGGAAAAAATAATATTTCATCTCAAAATACTTTCCTTTAACAAAATAATGGAGTTCTATCTTTACTCAAGCCATTAAAAACTTGTCTATATATTAGAATCTAAGACAAAATGTTATAGCAACATAAAAATTATATTACAACACAAATAATCATGGTTTTGTTCCAAAAATATTGAAAAGAGACATTACAATGCCACCAGAATCCTTCCCCTATTACTTTAAATTGAACTGTAAATTAAATCAATCTTATTTCCTAAAGCTTTTCAATTTTAGTGGAACCCTGTACCCTCACTTTATACAATTTGTCAACATATTTCTGACCAGATGCAGTAATAAACACATACTCAATATGTCCTGTTTATGCCAGCTACAGAAGCTAAGATTTTACTTCATCCGACATTACTGCATGTAAATGACATGTTTCAGTTAGAGGCTCTGTCACCCATGCTTGCTCTCTCACTGGACAAACTGAGACCATCATTCAGCAATTCACATGTGTATTGGGTTTATGTGGCAAGGTTCTGGTAGTGGGGGGGCTACAGGGGTGGCTTCTGTGAGAAGCTGCTAGAAGCTTCCCCTATGTCCGATAAGACCAATGCCAGCCGGCTCCAAGACAGACCTGCCGCTGGCCAAGGCCGAGCCCATCAGCAATAGTGGTAGGGCCTCTGTGATAACAGTTAAGAAGGGGAGGGGGTGGGGGGAGAAGACACAACTGCAGCCGGAGAGAGGAGTGGGAATACATGAGAGGAACGACTAGGCAGACACCAAGGTCAGTGAAAGAGGGGGAGGAGGTGCTCCAGGCACTGGAGCAGAGATTCCCCTGCAGCCCATGGTAAAGACCATGGTGAGGCAGGCTGTCCCCCTGCAGCACATGGAGGTTAACAGTGGAGCAGATATCCACCTGCAGCCCACGGAGGACACCATGCCAGAGCAGGTGGATGCCCAAAGGAGGTTGTGACTCCAGCCCGTGCTGGAGCAGGCTCCTGGCAGGACCTGTGGACCTGTGGAGAGAGAGGACCCCACGTTGGAGCAGGTTTGCTGGCAGGACTTGTGACCTGGTGGGGCACCCACGCTGGAGCAGTCTGCTCCTGAAGGACTGCACCCTGTGGAAGGGACCCACCCTGGAGCAGTTTGTGAAGAACTGTAGCCCGTGGGAAGGACTTACATTGGAGAAGTTCATGGAGGACTGTCTCCCGTGGGTGGGACCCCATGCTGGAGCAGGGGAAGAGTGTGAGGAGTCCTCCCCTTGAGGAAGAAGGAACAGCAGAGACGACGTGTGATGAACTGACTGCAAGTCCTATTCCCCGTCCCCCTGCGCCACTTGCGGGGAGGAGGTAGAGAAAATCGGGAGTGAAGTTAAGCCTGGGAAGAAGGGAGGGTGTGGGGGGAAGGTGTTTTAAGATTTAGTTTTTATTTCTCATTATCCTACTATGATTTGACTGGTAATAAATTAAACTGGTTTTCCCCATGTCAAGTCTGTTTTGCCCATGACAGTAATTGGTGAATGATCTCTCCCTGTCCTTATCTTGACCCACGAACTTTTTGTTATATTTTCTCTCACCTGTCCCATTGAGAAGGGGAATGATAGAGTGCCTTTGGTGGGCACCTGGCATCCAACCAGGGTCAACCCACCACAACATGGTACAAGGTTAGATCATCCTCTGGAGACCGTCATATCTCTCTGTGTTGACTCTAGGTGGTACTTAGACGATCTACTCTCCTAATTTAAAACTTTGTTTAGGCTTCAAGCTTTGGTAAGAAGAATACAAGATCCTTATCTCATGTTTTAAAGACTTCCAGTGATTTATTTTAGTTTTGGATCAGTATTGAAGGTCATCAGTGTAGTTGCAGAGAGTGTTGTCATGGAACTTCTGGGTTATTTGGAAGTTAGCAAGACTATACCAACATTCATAAAATAGATACATCCTGCCTTTCGAATTATTATCCAACATAATTTAACTCCCTGATAGTGAGGGTTTATTCTTCCACCCATTGAGGATATCCAAGTATAGCTAAGGTTTTTTGTGCTGTTGCTGTCGAGCACTTGGGCGAAACAAGCGGGGACTTAAGGTACTCTTGAACCTTTTCTAATAGTTTTAAAACAACTCCTATACAATACATCTGTTCAGTTCAAATAGATAACTGCATTCCATTACTATCTGGAAATGTACAACTGTTCTGTCACATGTTCAGTTTATTTTGAGGCAAATAATTCTTCCAATCCCAGTTCACTGAATCTCTGTCTCTCCGATTGTGAGTGAAGCTCAATATTAAAGCTTTAAATTCTTGTGAAGAAAATTGTCTTCCTCAATTCATCTCATCCTGAAGCAGCTGTACCTTGAAGGAATACAACTTCCACTGCCTTGTCTTGTACCCTGATCTGGTGGATGTGCATTGTTCATTAGGCTGAAAGAGGTGTAGCCATTTCTATTTGCAGGGTGTTTATGGAGTTTGGTGTGCAAGGACACTGAATGCCGTCAAGACTGGAGTGTTTTTGTGTGAGTTAAGAGTTTTCTGATCCTGGTGACTGTTAACAATGAAAGTGGAGGCACTTCTGCATTATCCCACCAGCTGGGCATTGACTGCCTGGGGAACAGCTTTGCAGAAAAGGACTTGGGGGGTCCTGGTAGACACTAAGTTGAACAGGAGCCAGCAATGCACCCTTGCAGAGGTGCTGACGAACCACATACTGGGCTACATTAGCAAGTACCTTGGCAGCAGGTTGAGGGAAGTGATTATTATATTTAATTTAACACTAGTGAAACCAAATCTGGAGTACTGCATCTCCACTGTGTGAGAAAGATATTGAAAAACTCAGGCTTGTCCAGCAGAGAGCTAGCAAGATGTATGGGTGCCCAGAGCATAAGACATACAAGGAGAAACTGAGAGAGCTGGGTTTATTCAGTCTTAGAAAAAGCAGAATAATTAAATGTCATTAAATATGTATTAGGTAGTTAAAGAGATGGTGGGGCCAAACTGTTTTTGGAGGTAGACACAGAAAGGACAAGAGTCAGTGGACACAGGTTACAGAAAGTGAAACTCCCATTAAAATCTAGGAAAAAGAAAATCTCACAATGAAGGTGGTTAAATATTAAAGCAGAGGCCCAGACAGGAGGTGAAGCCTCCATTCCTGGAGATACTCAAAACTTGGCTGAGCAAGGACCTAAGCCAAATTATATAACTTTTAAATTGGCCCAGCTTTGAGCCATGCTGACCCTTCAGGAGTACCTCACAATGGAGATTACTCTATGATTCTCTGATCGTAAATTTGGGAAGCTGGAGTTCAGAAATCAGGTTATCTGGCCTCACAGGTACTGACTCAAAGGTCTAATCATAGATGTTCTACTGAAAACCACACTAACCATAAAAATAACCATAAACCCCATACAGTTAAATTCTGTCCATATCAGAATAAAATTAAAGCCATAGTCAAATAAATAACATTAAAAAAAAGAAATAACTTTTCATTTAAAAAAATCCCGAAACCAAACCAACAAACAAACCTCTCAGGAAGATTTTAAATATTACATTAAATAAATAAAAAACAACCTATACAAATTATAGTTTAATTCTTAAATGAGCTAATTTGCAAATAACCTAGTCAACAAGTGGTGTAACAAATGGTGTCCCTCAGGGGTCCGACCTGGGACCAGTGTTGTTTAATATTTTCATCAACGACATAGACAGTGAGATCAAGTGCACCCTCAGCAAGTTTGCAGATGACACCAAGCTGAGTGGTGCAGTTGACACACCTGAGGGACAAGATGTCATCCAAAGGGACCTCGACAGGCTGGAGAGGTGGACCTGTGCGAACCTCATGAGGTTCAACAAGGCCAAATGCAAGGTCCTGCACCTGGGTCAGGGCAACCCCCGCTATCAATACAGGCTGGGGGATGAGGGGATTGAGAGCAGCCCTGCGGAGAAGGACTTGGGGGTAGTGGTGGAAGAAAAGCTGGACATGAGCCAACAGTGTGCGCTTGCAGCCCAGAAGGCCAACCCTATCCTGGGCTGCATCAAAAGAAGCGTGGCCAGCAGGTCAAGGGAGGTGATTCTGCCCCTCTACTCAGCTCTGGTGAGACCTCACCTGGAGTACTGCGTCCAGCTCTGGAGCCCTCAGCACAAGAAGGACATGGAGCTGTTGGAGCGGGTCCAGAAGAGGGCCACAAAAATGATCCGAGGGCTGGAGCACGTCTCCTACGAGGACAGGCTGAGAGAGTTGGGTCTGTTCAGCCTGGAGAAGAGAAGGCTGCGGGGAGACCTTATTGCGGCCTTTCAGTACTTAAAGGGGGCCTATAGGAAAGATGGGGACAGTCTTTTTAGCAAGGCCTGTTGTGACAGGACAAGGGGTAATGGTTTTAAACTAAAGGAGGGGAGATTTAGGCTAGATATAGGGAAGAAATTTTTTACACTGAGGGTGGTGAAGCACTGGCACAGGTTGCCCAGAGAGGTAGTGGAGGCCCCATCCCTGGCAACATTCCAGGTGAGGTTGGACGGGGCTCTGAGCAAGCTGATCTTAGTTAAATATGTCCCTGCTCACTGCAGGGGGGTTGGACTAGATGACCTCTAAAGGTCCCTTCCAACCCAAAGCATTCTATGATTCTATGATTCCAGTTGAGCCTTTAAAAAATCCAAAGGCGAATATTTTTTTAAATTAACTCTGGAGGACATCTGAAAACAAAACCAGTAACAAAACCAAGCCCAAATAACTAATGTTTCTCACCTCCTTAGGAGCAAGCCCAGGAAGAGAATTGGTGTTTCTTGTCTGGGATCACATTCCTGTTTCCTGTCCAGCAATTCAGCTTCTCTCTAATGCTTAGTTTTGCAAGAGTTCAGGGCAAGTCTTTCTACTGCTTCATAGCTGTGCAGTCTGTAAAGGATATTTCAGCTGATCATCTATCTCTCAAGACAGAATGTAAAAGGAAAAAGAACCCAAATAAGAAGGAAATTTCTTTTTACATTTATTTGACTATGGAAAGAGGGAACCTCTGGGGATTTATGGGACCAGGACTGGGAAAGAACACAAAGGGGTTGTGTTTTGCCTCAGAATTATGTGAATTCTGTCAGGTGACTTTGAATTGTTTCTACACCTTTTAGTGGGCAGTATGTTCAGTGGGACTATCTGGTTGTTAAGCTCTACTGCTTGTGTAACATTTGTTTATGTGGATACATATTCCAGTGTTTCAAAAATGTTCTGGGATATCTGCACATATTCATGATAACACCCTGCAGCTTGCAAAAGAGAGTATGAAGTAAGGCGAATGAGAAACATTGCCACTCAGTGACCAGTATTCCCTAGGTCTCAGTGTCCAGAGTTTTCATTAAGAAGTTGTGAAATGCCCTGATAGTCTCATTTGGGCTCTCATTATGTCATTACAGCTCTTCCTCAGTCCCCTCTGGAGTATGACTTTGTGGCAAGGTTTTATACAGGAAGCGCAATACATCTCAACAATTGAGTTCTGCTTATCTCCTCAACTGTTCTGTGTAATATCCCAGAGCCAAAAGCACAGACAGGAGTACATACTGAAAAGCCTGTTCCTAAGAAATTCAGAGCACCCAGTTGTGTGAACAGATGTGAAGGTCAGTGCCTTCTGACGTGCTCTGGGTTTTATATGCAGATGAGGTAGGAACTAGTATTTACCCTATTCTTACATTACAGCCTAGAAAGACTGAAAGACTAAGACTGGCAGGTGATCTTTGACCCCATGCAGAACTTCAACCCTATCCATTTAAATGATGCTTTTCCCTGGGATGAGGACAGCATTTTTTACAGTTTAGGGGGATATGGTAAGTCCCTTGGAGACAGAGGCTTTCCTTTATGTTGCAGGTGCCTGCTTTGCCTTCCTCCTAGGACCCAGAAAAATCCACAACTGCACCTCCCCTGGTATTGTATGTACTCACAGCCAGGGAACTTGTTTTGAGATGTAGTTTCCAGCCTCTCAGTTCTATCAGAACCGTACTGGACTTTCCTAATCTGATGTGCAGAATCCCTTGGCACCTCTCAGATTCTCATTAGGAAAGAGTGAACCTGTCGTATAGCTTCATGGACATTCACCACATCCATACTTCAACTAATATTGTCTTCCCTGTGAATGATACCACTTTATCATGGCTGTCTGAAGACAGAACTTTTTACTTCCCAGAGAGGCAGTTATAAAGACAGGCTCTTAGTCTTTTCTGGCCTGGAAGGGGAAGGACCAACAAATGCTGCATTTACTAGGAATATGAGACAGAATTTCTTCAAGGCAGTAAAGGCATTTAACATGCTCATCTGTCACTAGAATTTGCCTGTCACAACAGGGGCAAATTTTTAAGTCTAGGGATTTTAGGAAAGCCCTGACTGTGGAGAAGTTTAATAAATGTCCCAGACTGGGTAAAGAAAGATGTGTCAAGTTATTATTTCTGATGAAAACAAAAAAAAGAATATAATACTAATTCTACCCTGTTGGCCACATAGCACACTGGGAAAGGGAAACGTAAGCTAAAAGGAGGGAGCAAATGGCTCCAATGCATTTAGATGTCCTGTGGCAAAGAGCCCAGAGAATAGAAGGTGACAATCTCTGAGAGTATGAAATAATAGAAATATTTATAACATCAGTTACGAGCATCCATAGTGCTAAGCAACACAGTAAATAGGAGTCACGAGGATTAATCAATGGGTAAGCATCTTTATTAGAACCTATCACCTTAGGCTCCTTTTATAATTAAGGGAAAGAGAGATCAGTATATCTGAAGGATGGTTCATCTCATCCAAAAACAGATAGCTAAAGTAGATCAGCTGGATTGTCATCTGGACATGCCGCCTGTCCTTCAATGACTATGAGAGCCTGAACTGACCTGTACATCTAAGTTCAGATGCCTAAATGTAAGTGATAAAAATCACACCAATGTGACTCTCACAATAACACCAGTCATATAACTTAATGATGGAGTGAAACAGTCAAAGAGTGTAATAGAACAGCCATAATGCCGGTCATTTCACAAAATGTCTGAAAATTTCAGTTATTTCATGAAATGACTGCTTTCACCATCTGACTGTAACATACAGCTAGAATTAGAAATGAACAAGCTACAACCATGTTCTTAGTTACTGTGTTTGTATCTGAACACAGTTCTCTCACTGTGGCTAAATCCTTATGTAGGTTCTTATCAGGAAACTTTGCTATTGCAGTTTCTCTTTAGCAGATAACAATTTTTGCTGTTCTGTTCTTTTTTTTTTCCCCCTATTGTTACCAAACTAATAATTATTATAAACATCACTTTAAAGGCATACCATGCTAAGGATGGCTGTGTTGCAATATATCATTCTGAACTCTACCGTATTCGTTTATGGTGAAGCATTTTATATTAATGTTTCCATTGCTTATCACAGACACTGGCATTACAAGTGCTTAAGTCAACTCAGCTCAGTTATTTATTAGGATGGGTTTCACTGCCGTTTCCTTGAGTAAAATCCTTCCTGTCCCCATTCAGGGAAGCTGGTTGATTCCTGCCAATCACTGCTACTTGACTGTCTTTACCCATCACACAATTCAATCCATCAGCATTAAATAAATTAATAATACATTGGATTCCTGGTAATTAATAATTATGCTTTTCAGACAAGCAACTTTTTAGGGTTATGTGCACAGATTAAAAAACTGGAAAATTTAGAGCAATTAGAAAACAATCTGACACCTGAGCATCCAGTCACATGCAAAATTTCAGGTGTTAGAAACCTCGACCCTTGAATTCCAAGTTCAACACTTCTGAGCTATTCTGATTATTGGTATTCCATACAGTTTCCTGAAATATGCTTTCTATTTAAGGCCTTGACCTTTGCTGATAAATATTAACTAGTCCAAGGCAGTGTTCATAAGAAGCTGTGCTTCCCTGTCTTCCTTGGCAACTTTCTTGTACATCAGTTGTTATTTTTCCGTAATGAACAGCTCAGGTGGCAGCAGTGAGATGATGTGTTTTTTATCTGATCCTGTAAGCTGCCTTCCTTAGGCTACTTTTGAATATGCATTTTTTTTCCCCAGTTTCTTTTCTTGAGTGCCTCCCAACAGAGAAGAGTTTGCATTGGGGTCTTCTCTGTTATAAGCAGAAACTCTTATGCTGGACTCAGTGGAGCTGGACTACTTCATAGCAGCTGATGTTTTAGTCACATGTTATTACTTCTTCACCTATGAAACACATGTATGTAACTAGGACTAATTCCTTGTTTAGTGCTTACTTGAATGTATTGACACTAAAATGCTTAACAGGCTGCAGCTTAGAAGTGTCCTAGAAAAAGAAGGGTTTTGAGAAGGGATTTGTAGCTATTAGAACAAAGAGGGACAGAGAAAGATCATATATAATGCTTAGTCAAGCCCTGTCTGGAGACAATATGATATTCTTTGCCCTCTAATTAGCTTCTTGTCAGGAAATAAAAAAATGCAGTCCGACTTAGGTGTGAGCAGTTGAATTTGATAGTGACCAAACAGAATTCCACTAAATGAGGGGGTCAAATGGAGTTTCACTTTGAGGTTTCATGTAAAAAGAACTCTGAGTCCTGGATTTTGTAGGATTATCTTCAAATCACTTTTTTTTTTCCCAAAGCTATATATATATTCTTTAAATGTAGATGGACTTACTTCTCCTTTTTCTTCTATTATTTTTCTGTCTGCATCTTGAAGAATTGTGCTAAAAATTCTACCTTGAGCGGAGAGGTGTAAACAAAAATCCAACGGTATTGTAGCCCGTGGTGTGTCCTATTATGGGGAAAAAATAACTACTAAAATGCATGTGTTGTTTGATAGCTAATCCTAACAAATAGACAGACCTGTGTAACTAATTGATTTTTCACTTGGCTGGTAGACCCAAAAAGGTTTTTCTTTTCCTCACTGAAAAAAAAAACCCAAAACCTTGGAGAGAAACAAAAGACCAAATTGTTTTGTTTTCATATCTCTTAACTTGTTTGAAATTACTGAAGGATCTTTTTAAAAAATGGAAGTTTCATTTTTGTTTGAAAATACAGAAAGGAAATAATGTGACTTTGCCCATTCTGGAGGCATGAAATTCTTTTTGTTCATTATGATTCAGTGTGCAAACAGTTCTTGCAGCACTGCATCTCAGCCCATGGGCTGACATCCCGTCCTGTCCCCAGGGTCCTGCTCGGCCATTCTGGGACTGTGTCTGACACTCGCTACTCACTGTGAGCCTGATCATTCCCCTCACCCATGAGCTCAGCCTAGCGCTGTCACCATGGACCAGACAGATAATGGTGAAAAACAGAAAAAGAGCTGTTATGTGATTTTACAATGGTATATATTGGGTTAACTGATTGTAACATGGCAAAGCTACCAAGTTCAACTGCAGAAAGCATCTACATACGTGTATAATACAAAGCCTATGAGATAGTATTACTAGTACTAGTATTTATATGATTTTAGTTAAGGAGGTGCTTAAGATCTTTGCTGGGCAAAGAATATTAGGAAAACAAATTTTGTGGAATTAAAAAAATCTAGTAGTATCATCTAACAGGAATGAAAACAATCTGATAGAAAGTCATACTGAAAGCCCAGCAGAAGAAGAGGTTTCTGGTATATCAAAAGGCACGGTAGTTAAGTTTACTATTTCCTGGAGAAAGAAGTATTAAAAGAACAAATAAACACAGTTGCTCCATGAAGGAATGCTTTCAGAGCACAAAAAGAACCACTAGTTCATAGGGCATGTGTCATTACTTGTCAAGATCAGCAGTAATTGCTTTAATTTTATCCAAGAAAAATACGTTGGAAAAGTAATTGAAAATCTGGGGAGGTAACAGAAAGGGAGGAAAATGAGTATAATATTGATTTTTGAAAAGAAAAAAGAATGATCATGGTAGTTATCACTTCCTAGGCCCAGCTGAAAACTATGCTGAAATAATGGATCAAATACTACAAAATAATAATTAGGGAACTTCTAGATAATTTATGAGCACAATAAGCATTGTTGGCTTATCAAAGGAAAGTAGTGGAGAGACTCATAGCTTGGATCCTCACTGCATTGCACCTAATATAGCTTTCAGTATCTATGCAAAGATAGAGAAAAACAGATTTCTCTGTTTTCTCTGAGTTTTCGCTGAATGGCCTATAGAGCCATCCACAGGAGGTGTCCTGAAGCTGTGGGAGGAACCTACATCAAAATTCTTCTGCTGTGCATTTTGATAAAGCAGTTGAACATGTATTTTTCAAAACAGAAATGTGTGTCAATTTCTGAGGTGTGTCATTGTTCAGATCCTAAAGAAAAATGTCTTGGGTTCCTGGTATGAAAAGGGAGATCTTCTGAAGTCTTGAAAACAGCCAGGAGATGGTAAGAATGTTTCTTAGACCTTTTAATTTTCACCATAATGGTGTTTTGCACTCACTGAGAAATTCATTTGGAGTGCATCCTTTGTTTGGGACAATGCCATAGCCCTTGTAGCATTATTGCACGACAATACAATAAAGAATGAGTCATACTGCATGTATGTGACTGTATAGGAGCTAGATTTTGGAGACACTTTTGCTGTCCACCTTAGCTGAGAATGTCATCAGTCAACTTGAATCTTTGCCTGAAGGTGTAAACACATGCTGGTAAAAATGACACATATACAAGAAGTCCTTCCCCACCCCACCTCCAAATTAAAAAATACCTAAACCGTAGCCAAGTGGCATCAAACTTTTGCAGCTCTTCTATCCTCATAGAGAGTGCCTAATTATTTGGGTTAGCAAGAAGGAGTCTGGGTTAAAATGAGACCTTCATAAAGAAAAAACAATTTTCACTTAAATGCCACCTTAAAGCTCAAGAATTGAAAAGCTTTACAGATATTAAACAAGACATCCTTAATCATGTAAACTCAGCTGAGTAATTCTATTGAGGTTGATAAAATTACTCTCAGGAGTAAGTGTTACCTGCTGAAGAAAAGTGGTCGGGACTGGGCCCTCACTTTTATCACCTTGCTCTGAACTACAAGTGTTATTAAAGGTCATTATTAATCAAAATCTCACAGATGGGGAAACTGAGCCATCAAGAAGTGATTTATTAAATGTTATAGAATAAATCCTGGTTGCAGAAGGTAGATGAAATTATTTCTAGCCCTTTTCTTTAAACATAAGATTAACATTTCCCATCATAAGAAATTTATGTGCATGCAAAGTTTCTTAGAAATACAGTAATAAGTAAATAAATAAATAACTGTATGTACGGATATATGAGATCTTGGGGTTGCCAAAGTAGACACTTCTCTACTGTTTTAACTCTATCCAAGCTTACTGGCTAACAGTGGGAATGTACTTTTTGATTAAGAGGTACTCTGGTCCTGTGTGTTTGTGGGTAAGAAAGAAAAAGGTAAACATTTACTTTTCAATTAATTATCAAGGTCATAAGAAACTCCACTTTGATGGTTACCTGCATTTCAGTGTGTGATGGGCCCATGGGGTGCAGGAAATAGATGATGAGCTGCATGGAAAATGAACAATTGTTAACAATAGATAAACTGTTCAGTCTAAGACACATTGAAAGCAAAAATTATTCTCTCATGAACATAAACAGACATTTTGCTAAAAGATCTGGGAATAAAGGGCCCAAAGGAAGGAGCTTATAGAAAGTAGGAGACATTTTAGTTTTGAGTTTTCAAATTTCAAAATCAAAATAGAAATAGAAAGATCTATAAAGACATCCATTTTAATTTCATTCCCTTTTTCCAAGTGTCAGTCAGTCATGATTCCTGTAAAGTATTTGGGATCTTTATGGTTGTACAGAAAAATAAATAAGAACAAACATGTTTCGGAAGACTTTGACCAGAGGTGTGTTACACTGTATTTTTAGCTACAAAGACATCAGTTTCTTCTCGAGGAAAAAAAAAAAAAAGAGAAGAAACAAGAATGAAGAGAATTTCATTAATCAACCAACCAATGAACCTCTATCCCGCTCCACTCAAAACAGGGGGAGAAGAAAGCTTGAAAAAGTTTAACAAAGGGCCAGTCTTTGGTGTAATTTGCTAACTCTGCTGATTTACACTAGTTGACAGACGCAGTTCAATATAAAGAAGAATGAAAAAATATAATGATAATGAGCTTTTATATAGATCTCAAAGCTATTTCCTAAGCTTTGTTCTTTGGGAAGCACCTGGCACAGTCTGGGGGCTGCAATAACCTAAAAAAGAAATAAGAAAGGATCAGTTCTGTAGAGGTACAATGACTTGCCATGCAACGTATGGAAGATGGAGGAGCCTTAGTAGAATGTTGATTGCTGGATGGTTAGGAAAGAAAATCAATAACATATCCCTAAGTCATATTACAATGTGCAAATACTGACATTATTGCAAATCAACATGTAATACTGTAGCATTCAATTTTAGCTTGTAGGTTCCTTAAGGAAGCTTTAGGCTGTAAGCTCTTTGGGACTTAGGGGTAAGTTCCTTCTCTGTTGTATGCACAAGCCAGCGCACTGGAGTTTGCCAAAGGCCTGGGGCTTTTCAGCAGTAGTATAACACAACCAGTTTTGTGGTGATATCTTTAACTCCATCCAAGACAATTATAAGTTTTGGATAAGTCAGGTTTCATTGTCTGCTGCACTAATGCAGTCCCTCAGCCAGCACTCAGAATATAATAATAAAATACAATCAATGACTACAATATTCTGCTCTGTACTTGTGAGCATGAATCCTGGGACATGTTAGATAAGCTGCCAAGAATCTCAGGGGATGACAAAGTTGCTCTGGACTTGTAGAATTCTGATTTCTAACTGAACTCTTATACTGACTTTAACCTTTGATTTTAGAAGGTTTTTCTCACTTTTTTTTTCTTCCACTGATTTTGGCTCTGTCAGAGTGGCTGTATGAAGCTAAGGATGCTGGAGGCAGTTGAGACAGAGCCTCCATATTTTTCCACTGAGCCAGACTGACAATACTCTTCCCTACTCTTCATTTAAAAAACTGATTAGGCTGAACTGTGGGTTGTGACAATATGACATTCAATGAAATGTCAATCTTTTCTCTAAATTCTGCATAAACTGTGTCATGACAGAGTAAAACTGGATATGATCAAGCGTACAAACATCATGTCTTTTGCATATTTGGCTCATCTAAAGCAGAATACAATTGTTTTTCCACATAACCAAGCCCCTCTGTACAAATATTTTTGAATAGGAAAACAACCTCAAGGCAAACTCTTTTTACGTGGGTCCAGTGGCGTTTTCTCCCTCTAAAGGATACTGGGATTTGACTCCAGGTACCAAATACATCATTGATAAGTGGGAAAGAGAGCAGGAAGAAAAAGGGGGAATTTGTGGAATCAGAATTACCCCTCTGTAAGTATAAAAGAGAATAAAAAGGTATCTGACAGTGAAACACACTCAGTTTGAAATTCACCTTAAATACTTACCCAGTGATCTTGGAAGCATCTCTTAGAGCCATAGGAATTTAGAGATGCCCCAGAAAAATGGGCCCATGCTGACTCCCTGCAAAGAATCACTGAATGACAGGACAATAACTAAATGATTATTTTTCAAACCCAGTCCATATCTAAGATCAGAATTACTAGGGAAGCACTTGCTAGTTATTGCTGATTCAGAAAGAAAAGCAAGTGTGACACGATGTAAAACTGCATGTTGAAATTATGGTGTACATGGATTTGCTTTTAAGCTCAGCATGCTTAGGGACTGTGTAGTTAGGGCAGAGTAAAATCCTCTGGGAATTATTAGCCAACATCACATTGGCCAACCTTTTCTTGATTGACTGGGTTTCTGAGGCTGCAGCAGAGCAAATAGGAGCATTTTCCTGTATTCTGATTTCCCCTTGCTGTTACAAATGGATATATGGGGGTGAGGACACACGTCCTAGTGAAACCTCTTGGTGCTTAATAATGGATGTTTCTATATACAGGCAAGTGGTATCCTATTATTCTCTACATCCTCTGTGCAGGGAGAGGGGAAAGATAGACTATCGGAAAAAAAAGTTTGTATTCATTATTTCTTGGCCTTAAGAAAATGTGCCCATCAATCCATCAAAAACGAATTTTATTCTGTAATATTAACGTTTAAGGCTATGCTCTTCTGGCGTATTGATTCTCCATAGGCAGAAGGACTCTGAAATGGAAACAATTTTAGAAATGTAGTTTTCAGTTTCCTTAATATTGTATGTTCCTGTTATGAAAGAAAATGGCTTTTCCTTCACCCTTCTCTTTTTCTGTACTATATATATTCATCACAAGAAAGTGGGCCAAGTTAATCTCTTGTACAAGTCCAAGGACCTTACATCTCTGTGAAATTTCCACAACCAGTTTGTTTCTTAAATAATTAAATGCCATCACA
>VYZW01047315.1:32740-57913 GCA_013401315.1 Balaeniceps rex
TATCATAATCTCACAAAACCAGATTTTATAAAATATGCTTTAGGAAGAACCCTGACTTTCAAAAATGTAAAGAGCAAAAAGGAGTGTAGGGGTATGCTAAAAGAATATATCATTAACAGCTCTTATTCCACACTCTAAAAAAACTTCTCATTGAAATCAAATCAAAACTTCCTGATGATTTCTTATTGAATATGTTTTCTTCTAAAAGTGCTCTAAGTTTTTGAACTTGGAGAAACATATTTATGGCTCGAAAAGGTGATTACTTCTGTACTACTCGTGTTTTCTCTTAATCTTATAGATGCTTTTTGTTTTGATCTCTTGATAACCATGAAATAGTAAAATTCTTCTGAGATATCTACCTGTAAGTATTAGATTTTAGTTTGTACATGATATGAGCCTAACCTGTAGCAGTAAGTGAGGCAGTTATTGTAAAATAAAAATGTGATTCATTTCACCGCATTTTACTACCTAGCAGAAAGGAGTCTAATCTAAACTAGCCTCATAGGCTTCCCCTGTAATGAGTACAGGAACAGTGATGCTTTCATACCTTATGATGTTTGTCATTTAAGATGTGTGGCATATAAAATGAATCCACCAAAAGCACAATCTTCCGCAACTATCTATCTGACAAAGAGGCCATCTTAACTGACCAATTAGAATGAGATGCAAAGTTTACACAGCTGAAGACAAGTGAGATGAGCCTTCCAGCAAGTTGACAGAAAAAGGTTGACGTCTTCACAGGGTTCTTTCTGAGGGGAGGTTGTGTCCAGCTACCTTAAACACCTAAACTTACATAGACATTATGTTTCTTTGACAGCCTTCAGAGTCTTATTTCTTTTCTTAAATAGAGAAATGAGAGACTGTCCAGTGTGCTGATTCAGGAACAAATTTAGGAACATGTAAATTTAGTTGCATCATTTTTACTTATGAAGCTTACAGAAGCCTTGTCTGGCCTCATGGACAAAAATGGACTGTAATTGTGGAGTTTGACTGGTTATTAACAGGAAACCTTTTAAATATAAGACCATATACTGTTATATAGTGTATGCAGTATCAAATGAAGACTTCAGTAAGAGCACGTATTTGTTGTTTAGCACTGGACGTACTAATTAAGGTATATCTATGCTGAAGACCAGGCTGATGAGAGCTTGTTATGCCCATTGTTGAGGCATAGCAGAAGTATGTTGCAAAGTAGCACTACTAAAAAAATTTAACATTCCTTCTCAGTACTGCTTATTCACTTAGGCTTAGTGTTATTTAACCAGATTCTTACATGTTCTGATCAACTTAGCAGAAAAGTTGAACCATTCTTGTTGCTTGCAATTTATGTTATAGATATAGCCTTTCTTACCAACTAGAAAAAATAAGAAAGGAAAGCTTGTACATACAGGAAAATAGCAATGTTTTTTTCCTGGTCATTCAATTTGGAAAGCCTTCTTAAAGACCAACTCTTAAAAAGACTCTTCTGAGATGTGGAAGACTGTTCCCTTACTCTTTTATAAAAGGGAAGTTCACTGCAATTTACTTGAAGCAGAATTTCAGCTTGTATTAAGCCTTGTGAAACTAAATGGCCTGAATAAATGCAAAAAGTTAAAACCTTGCCTTGAAAGGAACTCTGAGTCATTCTTACCAGATACACATACATACAAAAGCCAGTTAGAAGTATACTACATATGCATTAAATTGACTGCATAGGCCTGAGCTACTGTCCTGGTTTCGTCTGGGATAGAGTTAATTTTCTTCCTAGTAGCTGGCATAGTGCTGTGTTTTGGATTTAGTATGAGAATAATGCTGATAACACACTGATGTTTTAGTTGTTGCCAAGTAGTGCTGACACCAGTCAAGGACTTTTGCAGCTTCCCATGCTCTGCCAGGTGCACAAGAAGCTGGGAGGGGGCACAGCCAGGACAGCTGACCCAAACTGACCAAAGGGCTATTCCATACCATATGATGTCATGCTCAGTATATAAACTGGGGGAGTTGGCCGGGGGGCAGCAATTGCTGCTCGGGGACTGGCTAGGCATCAGTCGGTGGGTAGTGAGCAATTGCATTGTGCATCACTTGTTTTATATATTCTTTTATCATTATTATTATTATTATTTTCTCTCCCTCTGCTGTCCTATTAAACTGCCTTTATCTCAACCCATGGGTTTTACTTTTTTTTTCCCCCAATTCTCTCCCCCATCCCACCGCGGAGGGGGAGGGTGAGCAAGTGGCTGTGTGATGCTTAGTTGCCAACTGGGGTTAAACCACGACAGCTACGTTTCTAAGGCCATGGAGTTGTAAAGAAGTGGATGAGAAGAGCTAATTTTGAATCCAGCCAAGGCTGAAAGAGATGCACATTTTTCCTTGCCTAAAGTAAGAGAGAAGGTTATAAAATCCTCTGAAATAAAGAGGCAGCTCTCCTTCTGCTCAGCTTTATCGTATGGCCAACAGCTCTTTCTGTTCACTCTTGGGAGTCTGCAGCAGCCAGAGGCCTAAGAAGAAGGACTGAGAACAAAAGACGATACATAAAATAGCAGTATTCAATAACTCAGCATTATTCCTACCATGTGATGACATCACTGAGATGGCATTAGAAGAGGTGATGTGTAGCTGGGAAGCTTTGCCACAGAACTTAATTTAAATTCTCTTTGAACAATTTTACCAGGATGTTGAAATGCTATTGTCATGTAAATGGCTGAGGGCTTCTACTTTTGAATGCCAGCTTTTTTAGAATATATATTCCTGGAGAGGACGCTGAGGCTAAAATTTGGTAAACAAAGATAAGTAATGGGATTTAATACAGATTTAAGGTTCTTGATATTCATTGATTTGCCTGTCTCAAGACAACTGCTTGACTGGCTTCTTTTGATTAACTGACTTAAAGGCTTTATTTGGTTTCATAGGATTTATTTAAGATTAGTCACATTTGCCCACTTATAAATTGCTTAGGTTCTCCATGAGATACCGAATAGGATTCACCAACCCTTTAATGAATTTTGCCCATCTATAAGTTATTTTAATTACCTGTGATACAGTATTACTTGTCTGCTACTAATTTTGATAATCTCTCAGGAGTCAGCTGACTCTCCAAGGTGTAATATCTTTCAAAAACCCTTTATAGAGAAATATGCAAGAGGCTGAAGTAATCACTGTTTGTGTACTGGTTTGCTTTTAATTTATGTCCCTTTTTCTGAGAATAAAATGATCATAGCAAAGAATCATCCATTTCTTCTTTTTTGCCTTTAATTATGACATGACATAGAACCGAGTTCAAGAGACTAAATGAAGGGAATCAACCCTGATTCACCATCCAGAGAGCCAGATATTAAGACTTAGCTTCTACCTTTTATAATTTCTTGAGATTATAAATAGCCTGAAAGTTTTTAAATAAAGTGAAATGGCACTCAGTAACTTGAAATAACTCCTTCTAGCCTCACAGTATTATTAGCAATCAAGAGTACTTCATGGTCATCTTTAATTTGATTATTAGTTCTTGCTAAACAGGAGCTCATTTCATCAAGGATTTCTTTTCAGTTTGAGAAATGGGGAACTGCAAACCAGCATGTGTGACACAATATCAAGCAAATTCGAAGGAAGTGCAATCAAGAACGGAACTGGCAGACAAGTAGATGGATGTAATGTAATGTGAAAGAGGCAACACAACTTTTACAGGAGGTAGTTATCCCTTACAAAATTTATTAGAGTGCTTTTAAAGAGTCAGCAAGCATAGGGATAAAGGCACACTTGGATTTTCTAAAAGTCCTTTACCAAAGGCTTGTAAAGAAACTAGGGTATTGCAAAAAGAAATAGGAAAGACTTTTCCTGTGTTAAAGACTGCTTAAAGAAGTAGATGTGAAGTGTAGGGATAAATGGTCAGTTTTCTTATTGGAGGGAGGTGACCAAGGGAGTCCCACAGGGATCCTTTCTGTTGCAGTGGAGACAAAACCTGTTGATGGCATTGAGGTAGTCAGGGTAATAAAAATAAATCTGATAGCCAGGAGCACGGATCTTACCATGCTATATGATCAGGATATAAAACGGCAGATGAACTTCAATGCCGATAAATGCAAAGTAATGAAAAAGGGGGAGAAAAACCCTAACTATATAGACACTGTGCTAGGCTGTTGTCTCTCGGGAAAGTGACCTGGGAAGCACAGCAGAAAGTATGACCAGAACATCATCATATTGCTCAGCAGAGGTAAAAAATATAAAAAAAAAAAAATCATTATGCCATTATCAATATAAAGTGTACCTATGTTCTGAGTCTTGTGTACATTTTTGTCTCCTCTCCACTCCAGGCTAAGAAAGGATGTAGTAAATAGAAAAGGGAAAGAGAAGGGCAACTAGAAATCGTAAGAGCTGTGAAAGAACTTTTGTTTCTCTGCCTTCTGATAAGGCAGTCATGGCACAGACGTACCATGTACAGATGGGAAGTCCCAGTTGACAGGAGGTTAGCAAATGTGACACCCATCTACAAGAAGGGCCAAAAAGAGGATCCGGGGAACTACAGGCCTGTCAGTCTGACCTTGGTGCCGGGGAAGGTCATGGAGCAGATCATCTTGAGTGCCATCATGTGGCACGTACAGGACAAGCAGGCGATCAGTGCCAGTCAGCATGGGTTTATGAAAGGCAGGTCCTGCTTGACTAACCTGATCTTCTTCTATGACAAGGTGACCTGCTTAGTGGATGAGGGAAAAGCTGTGGATGTTGTCTACCCGGACTTTAGTAAAGCCTTTGATACTATTTCCCACAGCATTCTCCTGGAGAAGCTGGTGGCTCATGGCTTAGGCAGGTGTATTCTTCGCTGGCTAAACATCTGTCTGGATGGCCAAGCCCAGAGAGTTGTGGTGAACAGAGTTAAATCCAGTTGGTGACCGGTCGCAAGTGGTGTTCCTCAGGGCTCAGTTTTGGGGCCAGCCTTGTTTAATATCTTTATCAACGATCTGGATGAGGGGATCGAGTGCACCCTCAGTAACTTCGCAGATGACACCAAATCGGGCAGGAGTGTCGATCTGCTGGAGGGTAGGAAGGCTCTACAGAGGGATCTGTACAAGCTGGATCAATGGGCCGAGACCAATTGTATGAGGTTCAACAAGGCTGAGTGTCCAGTCCTGCACCTGGGTCACAACAACCACATGCAACGCTATAGGCTTGGGGAAGAGTGGCTGGAAAGCTGCCCGGCAGAAAAGGACCTGGGGGTGCTGGTTGACAGATGGCTGAACATGAACCAGCAGTGTGCCCAGGTGGCCAAGAAGGCCAGTAGCATCCTGGCTTGTATCAGAAATAGTGTGGCCAGCAGGAGTAGGGAAGTGATTGTCCCCCTGTACTCAGCACTGGTGAGGCCACACCTTGAATACTGTGTTCAGTTTTGGGCCCCTCACTACAAGAAAGACATTGAGGTGCTGAAGCATGTCCAGAGAAGGGCAATGAAGCTGGTGAAGAGCACAAGTGTTATGAGGAGCAGCTGAGGGAAGTGGGGTTGTTTAGCCTGGAGGAGAGGAGGCTGAGGGGAGACCTTATCACTCTCTATCTCTATCTCTCTCATCACCTGAAAGGAGATGAGGTGGGTGTTGGTCTCTTCTCCCAAGCAAGAAGCAAGAGGACAAGAGGAAATGGTCTCAAGTTCCACCAGGGGAGGTTTAGATTAGATATTGGGAAAAATATCTTCACGTAAAGGGTTGTCAAGCATTGGAACAGGCTGCCCAGGGAAGTGGTTGAGTCCCCATCCCTGGAGGTATTTAAAAGATGTGTAGATGTGGTGCTTAAGGACATGGTTTAGTGGTGGACTTGGCAATGACAGGTTAATGGTTGGACTTGATGATCTTAAAGTTCTTTTCCAACCTAAATAATTCTATGATTCTATAATTTTATGAAAACCATGAGTGACATAGAGAATGGAAAATGGGAATGAATTCTCAGTGTTTCTCACAATATTGGACATAGAGGGCAAGAAATTATATGATTAGGAAATAGATTCAAACCTTTACTAAGCATCAGAAATGCAACTTAGTTAAGCAGCTACTAGAGACTATAGCAGTGTCTGCAGAGCACTCATCTGAATTTAAGTCATGCAAATACACATGTACCTGTCCATATAAAGTATGTTGGTGACATATTTTCCTTTTCTGCACGAATGTTCATAAAACTTACATAAGAATAGTATCCATCTATTGAAACGCACACCTCTCTGGTTATACATGCATATATTTATATTGGGGCTACCATGGAAAGATTCAGTTCCTAACTGAAGCCATCCTCTGAGGTGCTTAAAGCAAGGATTTCACTGCATAGAGAACTATAGCTTCTTCTAGTGGGAGAAAAGGGCTTTTCTTTTTTATTCTTCTTTAGTTTTGAGTGACACGCAGGAGAAAGATGCAACGAGCCAGATTGCAATCTCCCTCCCCGCAAGGAAACCCAGAGCAGACAGACCAAAGCTAGCCATATCATTCACTGTGTACAGCAGCTGAACCAAGAGCAGACCCTTGCCACACGAAGTCTGATGAGAGCTTGCCACCGCAGAGCTTCTGGAAGAAGAGATTACAGTCATATGACTTAAACTCTGAAAGTTTCTGACATTTAATATCAGTAGTTAAGAGTTCAGATTGGTGGCTGAATCAATAACCCCTTGCAGTTATTGATCAGAAACTGCCGCCCTGCCAATCACGGAGCACAGCTGACCTTATGAAAGCTGATCTCTGCTTCTAGCGCTGTCCCTGTACCACCTCCTTATGGCCTACGTGCCTCAGAAGTGCTTAAAAAGATGTGCAGATGCTGTCGTCAAGATCTGCTCTGACAGGGGGCTGCTGGGATGGTCAGCAGCGGCTGGCTGCTGCAGCTTGCTTGGGTACAGAAAAATTTTCAAAGGCCTGAAAGGCAGGACCACTGGAGAGGCACTCCTTCCCCCACGGACCGACCCGCCTCTCAATCTGCCACCGCTCTGCTGCCAACCCAGAGCAGCTGTCCCCTCTCCCCAGACTGAGACAACACGATCCTTTCTCTCCCATGTGTAAACATGAAAGTGCTTGAGCACTCTTTGCAGCCCAGAAAACTTCACACACCATAGGATGAAGCTTCTCTGCCATCCCTCCCCACTGATCGCTGCTGGGGAGGCAAATGTAGGATGAAACCTCTCTGCCATCCCTCCCTGCCAATCACCACCGGGGAGTCATCGTTGGGCTCCTCAGGACAGCACCTCACTATGACCTGTGGATGGGAGGCACTCACCTGGGTGTGCAGAAGGCACTTAGGTGGAGAAATGACCCACTGAAAAGTTCAGATGGGCACCAGGGTAATTTTTTTCACCATTGGTACAGTGGGACTCCATGATCTTGAAGGTCTTTTGCAACCAAATGATTCTATGATTCTATGGTCTCTAAAGGCTTCCAGAAGCAAGGCTTTAGATTTTATTTCCCAAGATGCAGGAGTAGCAGTAAAGTTACTATCTGGCAATGGTTAAAAAATAATATACTACTGCTGCTACTACTAAATAATAATAATAATAAACTATCAATTAATGGAGTATCACAATACAGTATTTTACAAAAGCAGTTTTCTTTCCAAAGAAAACATTGAATTTTCATTCACCAAGAATAATTCTCTGGAACAGCCCCTCCCCCCCCAGCTATTATCTCAACAAACATAAATATCTTAATTCACAAATCTTTCTGTTGGACTGTGTCTGTCATGGTTAGCTGTGTTCAGAGAGTCTTTTGCCTTAGTATCTCCTCTCTTAGCATGTAGAAGCTCTAAGGTGCAATGGGAAATTTAGTTCAACCAGACAATTCAACCAATGAAAGAGAATGAACACATGAAGCGTCCCATAAAACCTATGAAAAATGTGACTCCTATGAAACACCCAGGGGACATTCTGAATCAAAATTTTTCAGATCTTTATTTATAAAAAGTAGTAAAACTTTTTCAGAAAAAAAACCCCAAAACAACAAAGCAAAACCACAAAAACAAACATATAATTCTATTTTTCTTACCAGCTTCAGTAGTACTAAAGGGATCCTGCCATCTCTGCCATTTCTTTCACTGTCACCTGCCAAATGGGTCCTGGTCGATTAGTGGGAAGTTTTAAAAGATTCACAAGCCACTGTTCAGAGTCTTCCTGCTACTAAATAGTACGCTTTATCTTCTCTGCCTTGTGCCATGCCCATGAGTCGCATATGACCGTGTTTCACATCCTCCTTCACACAATGCATCTCTACAGCCTAGTTTAATACCTGGCTCTGAAGGAGAATTAATAGTTACTTAACTTTTTGGACTAACTGTGGATAAGTATTTTTAGACTTGGAAATATCTATAGAACTGCATTTTAGTCTTTAGAGATATTAATGTCACATAAGAGCTTAGATGTTAAAAGAAAATCTGATTAAACTTTAAATTAAGAAACATCTGCAGAAGCAGGTGCCTGTGGAAAGCAGGAGAAAAAGGCATGCACAAGGAACAACACTGGTTATCTACCCTTCTCTTGAGACAGCTCCCCTCTGAGCTGAACCTTCTGAGATGGGACTTGTACACAGTACGCCTCCTTCAGCAGGGAGCTGGGAGCAGTAGGATCTGGAGGATGCTGTAAGTCTGCTCAATCAGCTAATGAAAATTAGCTCTGCTGGTGTACAGACCAAGTTGAGTATGTTACTGCTGAGTGCAGTGAGACAGCTATAGATGAGGAAAAGTCACTATGTTTGTCTCCACTGTATGCTGTCAAATTAAGCCCAGTCATTATGTTTATCCTACTTCAGCACTACGCTTCACCTTCCCTTGGCAGAGAGTATGACATGCGGCAGAAGCACCTAGCAGAGAAGATGGGCTGATAATGCTTTGAAAGCCTATTTCATAGGAAACACCTTGCTGATATCTTGTTGGACTAGATGACGTTTAAAGGTCCCTTCCAGCCCAATACATTCTATGATTGCATGAGCTCATCAGTCTAAACCAGAACCTTGATGTTCACTGTCAGGTACGGTCAGGCTAGCAAGCACCGTCAACATGGGGAAAACAAGGTGTAAGTTGTCAGCCACCTGAAGGCTGTTTCACTGGAACATATTTTAAATGAGGTAAAGGTTGAACTCACACTCAAGACCTGAGACCTGGGCATAGCCAGCCAAACATAATGATTTTGCCATTTCTGTGTACCATAATATGCAAATACTGAGATAAAATCCCTGCCCACACAATAACTTAATAAATGAGGACAGGGGCTAAAGAGTTTCCCTTTTTCTCAGTGATTTTCTCAGTCCCTAGGGTACAGAATATTTCCACCATGGACACCAAGCATCCCACCATCCAATTACCCTATGCTAGTGCATGCTTCGGGGAAGGAAAAGAAATTGCTTCAAATCACTTCAAAAAGACTGAGGATTGAACAGTTAGTTACTATATTCCTATGTGAACATTTTCTTTTCTGAACTTCTGGATAAAAGAGACCTTTCTCTAGCACAGGAATTTGTCAAATGCTTTGAGGATGTCTATTGAACGTGAGTTAGATGTGAAACAGACACTCAGATGTTTAGCACCCCCAGGACCTAGACATTCTGGGCCAAGTCTAGGAACACATATAGGCATCCAGTGACCCTTTGTATTAGCAAACTGGACCTCCAAGATCTCCAGGACTAAGAGAAGAGTTTCCAAAGTTAAATGTTTTCCCTTTTCTGCCAAAAATGACAATAGTTACTAACGTCACCCGTGTTTGTTACACTCCTTTTTGTGCAGTGACCCATCTGGGACCAGGGATGGATGTTTCCTCCACTGAGCTTGCCTGGCGATAAGGGTGCTTTTGTCTTGGGTGGTAGCTGAGGTAGCTTGAGTCCATTCTGGATGAAGAAAACACGGTGTTTCCCACTGCCCATGTGAATGCACCAAATAAAAGGTTTTTCCTCACATACTTTAAAAACTTTGTCATCAAACAAGGAAACAGTTTGCACAAAAAGGATGCTGTGGAGTCATGCCTTTTTGGTTGCAGTTTTGGAATTAGGCACCTAAATTCCTTGTAAGTCCTATGGGACGTGCCCAGACCTGTTATTGGTGCTGGCTGTTACTCCCTTAGAAATGTACTGGCCCACAATGATATCTATGTGCTTTGGTAAGGTCTCTTAACCAAACCATGCCATGTGCATAGTTTCCTTTGCAAAGAAAGTAGAAAGGATTCCCAAAGAGGAGGAGCTTTCACCAAACCTCACTGAAAGAGGAGAAAAGACTCAGGATCCAAAGGATGATCCAGACTGTGAGGGGGCCATAAATACTTGTTGTCCATGCTAAACCTTCTGCTGTCATATGCGCCTTGTTGCCATTACCTGTGCTAAGGAAATGTAGCCAGCATGTGTGTGCCTTTCCTTATGCTGTGAATATGCCTTAATTTTTTTTGTGCAAACACACCCTCAGCTGTTCTGCTCCTCAGCATCCTATCTGCAGAGATGGAGATGGCAACACTTTGCCATTTTAGAGAACCTGATAGTGGAGGCCTTCGTGATTTCAACAGATGGTGCCTTGGAATTTAGGGGAGGAAATCAGCTGGTAATCTGGATTTAGAGAGCTACACGCACTTCATTTCATGCATCACATTGGGACAAACCTCCTGGTGCCTGTTCCTCAGGTTGGGAGCTTGCCCAGGGGAGGGCTGTGTAGCTACTTCATTCCTCACAGTGGCTATTTCAATTTTAGCTCCTTTCCTGCACAGGGACAAATGGCTTAATTTTACAAATAATGGCAGAATGCGTCTAAGGCAAGACAATTTAGATGGATAGATTTTGGCTGATGTTTAAGAACTGTAATAAAAAATCTCCTCCTCACCCACGCCTCTTCCAGAAATCTACATACCTTTGTGCATATTTTATAACAAACCCTAATAAAGAAATAATCCAAAATGGCACCTGTTAAAAAAAAAAGAATAACCCCAAAATGTAGGTTATTGAAATATGAGTGTAATATAGAAAAGATAGCAGTGCTGATATTAATGACCTATCTGTCTCCTGGTGCACTTAAAAAAGTCTCTCATGTATTTTATTTTATTTTTTTATTAGAAACTGTATCATTAGCTCTAAAAGATCTTACTGGGAAGGGCGAGGAGAAAGATCTGACTTTTTAAAAGCCAAATTCAGCTAGACTTTTTTTTTTTCTTACTTAAAAAAAAAAGATTTTTCATAAACATTTTTTTCCCTCTGGCTGGAATATTAGGACAGTATATTAAATTCCCGCCCCCAATTCCACAAAAGGAAGACCCAGCTACATTTACATAATAATGTCCCTACTGTGCTTTTGACAGATGGGTTTCATCGACACAGACATACTGTTAGGGGCTTAGCAATAGATTAAAAAAACAACAACAATACAGTGTAACATAATAAAAGTGTATTGTAATGTACATCATAACTTTTGGCCAAGGTTAAATTTCCAGTTGGTGTATGAAAGTCGTATTCCATTAGACAAAATAGATGTCACGCTGCAAAGCATTAAAGATGAGTTGACTGAGCCATTTGTTTTTATTTATATTACATTATATTTTCCTTGATTCTATTTATGCAGCGGGTTAAAAAAAAAAAGAAATCCTTCAGTCCCCCTTACTCACCTACACCACTGCACCACAATGTTATTGACAGCGAGTGCTTCCATGTGAGGCTGCCCATGGTTCAAGGTGCCATACAAAGCCACAAAATCCACCTGCTGTAATTGCAGCAGTCCCGTGTAGATACACCTAAGCAGGCTGCAAGCTCTTACATGGTTAGCAAGCCAGCCACAGCAATACCAAGCTCACTGAACAACAACCTAGACTGCCAGTACAGCTCTGTCCACACTACTCCAGTCACCTCTGCAGTGAGAGCTGGTTCTTGTTCTGCTTTGCTTACAATTTCAGAAGCCAGACAGGAGTCCATGCTGCAGCTCACTAGCTGAGCTGCCATGAGATCCCAGCTGTCCCCAGTCCTTGCTTTCTGCCCTAAGCCACACAGAATAAACTGCTTTGTAATATAGGGACTCTTGGAAGAGATATCTAGGTGAATTTATCAGTGTGGGATGTGCAGTCCTACACCAGGAGTACTGTCCATTGCAGTGCTTACTCTGGGTCAATTTACAGGTGGGTCCTGTGCACCGTCCCCTCCTCACAACACCTCTGCATCTGCCTCCAGTCCTCAGGAGATTCTCCAAAAGCCACTGAAGAGAAAAGAGACCAGCATATGTCTTATTTTTATTGTTGTTGGTTCTTTCCCTTTTCCTCCCCCCTCCAAGCTCCAGCAAATTTGTGCCTTTCTTCAGTAATGGCTTTGTGCAGCTTCACGATAAAAGTCATCCACCAAAGAGACAGAGCAGTTTTCTCTGCATGTCTCCCTGAAAGGTACTCTTGGTTGCGAGAGCTTCACAGCCTCTCTTTAATGTCAAGTTATATGGTTTTGGGGGCTTTCCCAACTCCATCAATCCCCCTGACAGCACAGACACTTTGAGTGGAGTGGTGAGGACAGAGCTGATAAACTGCAGCCTCCTCCGGTACTGGACTCTGTCCAACGAGACAATAATGCTCTCCCCAGGAAGCGGTTTATGCTCCGTATAAAAACATTTTCCCACCAGGAGGTGGTAACCAAGGTGCACATGGGGACGGGTGCCACCAGGCGTCAGGTGAGGCTGACCTCGTTGGTGACACCATCCTTTCCTTAGCAACCGGAGCTGAGTCAATGGCCTCCTTGAGTTGTTTCTCCCATTGTCATGGCAACATGCAGCCAGAGGGTCTCATCCTGCCTTGGAGAAGCCATCATGATGCCCTACGCAGCCCAGAAATGTAGGAAGAACTGTAGTGGAAATCACTGAGAGAAGCCATTCACTGGAGAGGAAGGGTGAAGGGAAGGAAACACAACATCTAACAATTTGGGAAGCAAATGGTTAAACAGGGAGCGGGTGTCCCTGCTCCCCGTCACTCTAGGTTTCCATTAGTATCTGCCCACTGGGCTAAACACAGTATGGCACATGTAAAGGGAGTTCTCATGAGAAGGACCTCACAACCAAAGGGAATAGACTTGTGCTAGAAGAAAGGAACAGGATTTCCCTGCTCTGCATGGAGGATGCAGAGATGGACTCAGTCCACTCTCATGTCTGCAGAAGAGTGAGGAAATGAATCCCAGATCATCTGTAAGGCACAACAAGTGTGTTCTTCCTTTTATTCCACTTCCCATGAACTCCAGAAATAAGCCCTGGTATAGTAAGAGGTTAAGTATTATCTGGGCAGGCTGGTGCTCCCGGTTCCTCTTTTGGTCATAACAGACAGACAGAGAGACTGTAGGTACCTGTCCAGTCAAACAAGTTTGGGATGGATATGCAGACAATGAGGTAGAGGCAGTATGTTTTATTTTTCCTTCTTTACCCTGTGTTATAAAATATAAGATGTCACACAAGCTTTTGGTTCTTTCCAGGCTCAAATTATATGCTGCCATAGCACCACAATCACATCAGAATCACAACAACTTGATTTACTTCCCATTCTGGAAAGGGACCCTTTTCCTGACATCACATCGCTGAACTTGACTTCTGATATTCAAAACCAAGCGCACGCACACACACAGAGAATTGCATTTTGCAATGGGCTAACATAGCACTAATCCAAATTACTCTTTATTTATGAGTAGAATTACATTACCTATACCAGAAGGAAGGGTTTTTTTGTTGTTTTTTATTTCTTAATCACATTCTGAAGAGGTCCTATGCAAAACATAGCTGCGAGAAAAATGTTTTTTTCTCTTATTTTTTATCAGCCTTCCTCCTCATTTATTCTTATAAGATTTTACAGATATCTGCTTTTAATTTCCTATTTAAAGAATATCTCCAACTTGTAAATAATTTTTGTCTTCTGGTTCAAGTCAAGTTTTAGTTTCCAGTTAATGAGGAAAATGAATTGAACACCAATGCCCTGTTCTAAGGTTGTTGATAAAATAAAGTCTAATTATGTTCTGGTCTTTGCACTTGCTGGAGATGTTTAGAACTTGTTTATCTCAGAGTCTCAATTCAAGGTAAACTATCATGTTTGTGTTTTGAGAACTGCATCAACTTTCACCACCTGAAGAATGTGTTAGTGGCCTAGCATCAGTCTGCACAGGGCTGCAAGTGGAGAAGAAGAGGGAGGAGGCCATTTTTGTGATGTGTGCAGATTAACCAGGGAAAACTAAGTCCAGTTATCTGAGGATTGTGATGCTTGCCAAACTTCCAAATAAATCCACTTCCATGAAAGATCTGTGACACTGGGATAAGCACCAGGGAAGGATCCAGCCATTCTGATTAATGCATGGCTCAAACTTGCAGGTAAAGCTCTGATGGAGGTAGTTCTGCAGGTAGTTCTTCTTTCCAACAAGAGTTGGAAAGAAATTCAGTGATGTCTAAGTAGTCATAGTTTCCCCAGGAAAGAAAACAGCTTTCGTTTCAGTATCTAAACTCTGATGTGCAGTGGGTAAAAAGAGAGTCACCCATGCAGATAAGAAGATCCTCAGATGCTGCTGCAGGGCTAACTCAATTGCTTTCCTCCTGTGTTTGCTGAAATTGGTACCTCCTGTGCAAAAGCCATGATAAACAAATAGCAATATCATTCCAAATACACTGTCATCATCATCATCACAGGCCTCCTCTTGGCCACAAGATGAAGGCCTGACCTTAAAAATGGCACCCCTGGCTCAGACCAAATGTGACCATTTTTGTCCCTGCCATCTGTCTATTCATCTTGGTGACAGGCAGCTCTGGCTCTGCTCACTGCCCATCCACTATGAATAGATGAGTGCCTGCAAATGAGCTTCACTTAAATGGAGGGAGTTGATACCAGCCTCAGGAAAGTATTTTGCACATCACAGTAGGAAGGGGCCATTGTTTTTGTTCAGATGTGGGTTTTATTTCTTGCTGTGCTTATAAGAAAGGAAATTTTCTTCCTTGGGGGTAACGCAGAAGTGAGTTCACTGTTTGTATGCATAGATAGTTAAGGGACAATAAAAAGGTTTCAGGGATGTGGTCCAAGCAGAAGGGGCAGCGTGGGGCAAGGGTTGGAGATACCTGAGAGAAGAGCAATGAGTGTTTTTTCTGAGGCAAACAGTCAAAAGAGCAGTAAGACCATAGGGAAAGTAATAAGTCACTGGAAGACACTTGGGATTTGTTTTCAGGATCATCTGATTAAGCCATGTTCCTCACACAGCTAGTAAAAACACAGAGATTTATTCTCACAAAAAATCTTACTTCCTGAGAATGAATGAAAATTTAGAGACTAGCAATCACAGAGAGAGAGGAAATAAAGACCAGTGATCAGGATGCAAAAAGGTCTGAATTAATGTCTCTGTTCTACTGTAAGCATCTTTTTTATAAATCTGGACAAAATAACTCAACCTTTCTGCACCAGAGTTTCACAGGTGAAATGTTTCCTGTGAAATGGATGTATACTTTTCCAGAGCTTGGAAAGGGAACACAAACTTGAATAATCCAATATAAGGGCATCACTTTTCTACTGACATCATTGCCTTATTATGCTGGGTCACTCTAATAATATAGTGTGCTGTTCAGGTCCCAGATTTCACCATAAACTCACGTTGGTTTCTATTTCTACCAGGACTGCAGTTGAGCATGTGCTGTTTGACCATATCATACTGATCCTGTAAGTATCTTCTGTCCTTGATGCATGAGAACAGTGCTGTGGTTACGTTCCCTGGAAAATATATCTGATGGAGGAGACAGGAAAAAAAAGGGCAGGTGTTAGGCAGGATGTGGACAGCATATTTTGGGAGGTGTATGAGGCAACTGGGGGAAAAACATTAGTGGGATAGGAACGGGGGAGGAGAGAATGCTGCATTACAGAGAGTACACTGGAGGACTGACAAAGTGAGTTGTGGGTCCTGGGCAGGAGCGGGGAGGATGGCTCAGACAAGAGTGTCATTGTGTGCTGCTTGGCTGCTTCTCCAGATGGAGACTTTTGAGGCCAGGCGTCACTGACAGTTTGCCCATAAGTGGTGTGCCAGCATCTGAGATATTTATTAGGTCGGCACTACTAATCCCTCACTTACACAAGCACTTAAGTTCACTGACAATTGTTTAAAAGTCGTTAATAACATTTAACGGTGGTAAGATGATCAGCTTGTTGTTTTGCCTCTAAGCATCACTAATGTAGGGGATGAAGCCAGAGGAATACAAAGCAGGCGTCACATTGGTACAAAAATATTGGCATTTTGCTTTCAGTGTGATTATTATTATTTCGGCAATGATCGTGTCTAGACAGCTCAGATGAGACTGGGTTCCATTGGTGATCAGTATGGAACAAAACAGACGGCCTTGAAGAGCTGGTCATATAAATGGGCAGGGCAAAACAAAGGTGGGAGGAAAAAAAAAAAATGCAGAGAAGAGATTTGTTCCAGGAGGCACAGCAGGTCTCTAGGCAAGAGAGGAACAATATTCAAATCTCCTGATTACTAAACTGCTATTTAATCTACTTCCACAGACTTCTGGCATCGGGCTGTGGCATGACTGTCTAGTGTACTAGGAAAAAATCAGGACTGCATTATGGGATGAAGACATACTTCCTCAACTGCATTGTGCATCCCCATATGGGCACTTGGTCAGATCACTTCTTTTCTTCGGGCTCTTCCAGTAGTGGGTAAGTTTGGATGGTCTTCATGTGAGAGGGAAGGACTGGGAAAAATTGCATGCTTTGTATGAAAATACAGGGCACAAGAAGGACCTGAGGGATCTGATTAAAATGACAAGACAGTTCCCGTAGCCCTGGACAGCTCCAGTGAAATTGGGTATTTCACTGGTCTGGTCTGGTTGCACTTCACCAAGGTGAAATGCCATCTCATGAATTTTTGTCTGAACTTGGAATTATCACCTGCCCTTTTTAATGCTGCCCACCACTAATCAGAGCCACAGTGTCCAGCATCTGGGGTCTTTATTGGGCAGCTGGATTGTCATAGAAAACATGAGATTGTCTCAGGAATAACCCAAATTCATGAGAACAGCTGCCATTCATGCAGCTCGGGGACACTCCCAGATGAACACTGTTTTGGAGCTCCTATTCTTCAAGAAGTGAATCTCTCCCCTTTCTTTGCCCAGATCCCATCACAAGACCTTTCCACCACAACATGGTAAAGGAATATTTCTCATAACAGTAGTCTGGTAGGACAGAACTTGTCACTATGCACAGAGGAGAGGAAAGACACCCACATTGGTGTTTAATAGCTCAACCTACCTGAATGTTGGCCTGAGAGTCTCCATGTGGTGACTGGATCTAGAGGTCTAGTGTTATGGATAACATCCTCAGATACCATTTGTGTGCCTCTACTGCCCATTTGAGGCTTTGGATATGTGTGGTCAGGAAGCTATATGTTTCAATATGCGAGTCCGGGAAGAGATGGGACACAAAGGTGGTAAATCTAGGTCTAGAATTCAGAAAGAAACATCACCTTAGCAAGGAACTGAGATCTTGCTGCAAGCCAGTGTACAGCATTTTAGCACGTCACATTACCTAGATTTAGGTGGCAGCTTGTCACTGTGGGACCTTGTGCTGCCTTTCTGTTGTGACTAATGAGCCTGTATAGCCAAGTGGGCTCCTTGCACGGCTACTAGAGAGGAAAGAGAAAGGTGATCTTAGAGTTTATGGGGTTGAATAGAACTCTTGAGCACACAGCCTCACTTTTTTCTTCTTGGTGCTGCTCCAGATTTCATTTTACTTTATAAAGGAGAGAAAACAACACCAAAGAAGTGAAATTCATTAATGTCTCTGGGTTACACAGATGGGATAATGCTGAAACTTTGACAGATTGCACCAGAGGTGAGCAAGCATGGGGATCTTGTGGACTTGGTGTAGGCCACCTGGGGGTGGAGTTCTGGTCTTGGTATGCATGACCTAAACAAGTTACTTCAGGGACCAGCTTCCCCCTGCATGACTACAGACCTGTTGTTTCCACTGACGAAGCAGAAAGGAAGGGTTTAAAATCAAAGCTGATGTCTAAGAATGTGTATACCTGACCCAGGGATCATCTTTGTGATGGGGTCTTGGCTTTGAGATCCCCATTCAAACAACAATGAGGAAAAAAAAAATCCACTTTAGTGAGAGAAACACACAGTTTAAATCTTTTGTGTAATATTGTACAAATTTGCTGCCAAAACTTTTTTTTTTTCTCTGCCTTTATAAAAAATGACTCTGGATGCAATAAGAACAAGGTGTTCTAATTAAATAGATTTGTTTACATCTCGTAGCATGAAAAACTAATTCAGTCTGATATACTGTAGGTTCTTGCACTATCTCTCTCCCACTTCATGTAAAATTACCCGGTTTAAGTAGTATTTTATTTAAGAATATTTAAAAAGTGGCCTTGATTAAGGAAAAACTGATTTAAGTTCCGTAGTGTTTATTTCTTAAAATAAGGGTTTCACTTCAGGGTGCAAGAAGATGGGAGGGGGAGAGCAGAAGCTGTGCTATCTATCACAATATTTCCTCCCTGTTTTATTGCATTGCAAAGGTCCCTACCTTTACTAGTCATGAGAACTCATAGCCTGTGGCTAGAACACATTTTTATTAAGTGAAGGTTAAAGTCAGAGCCAAAACAGATCCACTGTAATATGCTTACAAACATAATACCCTGACCTAGGCCTGTGCCACGGTGTCAACTCCAAAACAGAAGCAAAGGCAATGCTTCCTGATTGTAACCGTGTTCATACCAGTGTAAAGATTTCTGCATGTTCTCCACCCAGACTGAGCTGGAGCATCCTTAAAGGTGCCACGACAGGAATTACATGGAGGATAAACTGCAGGTAGTATGGGATCCAGGTGCAAAAGCAAAGAAATGAGAACAAACCTCAGCAACTCACAGGACAGACCTGGCCATCAGATAATCTTTTGCAGGTATACAGATCAAGGCTGGATGAAGCAGCTGCAGGGAAGAATAATATCCCAATGAATTTATTTCTCAGGTTGTTGAGGTGTTACCCACAACAAGATAAACATGAATTTTTACCGCCATTTAGACAAATTTCAGTTCAGGGACAGGGAGCTTAGATGACCTGCCACAGAGAGAAGCAGAACCTAAGCATCCAGTCCATCCTTGAACCAGAAACACAGCAATGTCTGCGTGCAGCACAAATCAAGCAACAGCCTTTGGTATATTACAGTCCCATCTATGTGCGTTGTAAGTGATGAAAATAATGGACTGCTTGAAATAGGGTTCAATTGATAAGAATTCTCTAAGAGAAACTCCTCCTGTAGAAACCCCAGAGTAGGTCCATTTCCTGAGGCCACCAAATGCCATTGCAACAATACAAGGGAGGCTCAGGACCCTCAGCAGGTAACCGCTGTGCCATCCTTTCATTGCTGGCACTGTGCATGGCCACTGTAGGCAGCTGTGTTCATCCTGAAACTGAGCTTGGTGGCTGGAGGGAGACTTGGGCAGTTCTTGGCCACAGGCAGAGAGGACTGTCTGTTAGTGCATATCCCCAGTTGTCAGAGGTGCACAGTCCTTACAATAAGCCATAGGAACACATCTACTGGAAGACAAGAAAACTGAGAACAGAGCCTATAGATAGCTAGATATAAAGACAGTCTAGCATTGAATGAAGATCTGTGTCACATTCCTCTTCTCTGTAGATTGAGTAATAAAAGGTATTTTTAATATAATAAATGCACTGATGTACATCTAGGGAAAACAAAGTTTTGAAACAGTTTTTTCTAAATCCTGATGCCTAAATGAAATTAAACTGTGTTAACTTCCAAAGTTCTTTTTTTGAGGGGTAAGAAAATTGCTTTTACAAGTTCTCACTCTGCTCCAGCTCTCTGACAGCCAGAGCTGCAGGAGATGTGGGGATGCTAAGCAACTTGGGTTTCTGCCTCCCTGGCAGCTGGAGCTGTAGAGAGGCTGGGAGCCGGGCGGGAGCTGGGTGCTCAGCCCCTGGCCCCCTGCCTGCTGCAAAGGCTCCCGGTTTTGTCAGTTGCCTGTCTGTGCACCGAAAGTTAAATTGACAAGAACCTTCTGGGGGGAGGATAAAGGGAACAGCCAGGGAAAAATCACTGCCGTCTTTCCAAAACCAAAAAAGAATAATAAAAAAAAGGAAAAAAAAAGACACAAAATTGTCACTGAAGTTGAAAATTTCCACAGAAATTTCATTTGGATGAAGAGAGCATGTTCAACCAGGAACTAGTTCCAACGGGCAAGGGAAGAAAATGAATCATGCAGAACTCTCCCAAGCTCCTGATGGTCTCAGTGAAACGTGCCCATCACCTTTCAGGATAATGATCAGCACTTTCCAAGAGACACTTAGCACCTTCTCAGGATTTTGCCTTAAGTTTGGTGTAACTCAGAGATAAGGCACGCAGAGGGTAAGAGCTCTAGGGAAGAGTAATTTTCACCTTTCTGGTGCTTACAGCATGATAAAAAACTTTCTTCCGTGCTTTTGAATTAATTCCTCAAAAGTTCCAATGCCTGCACACCCATTTGTTTCCTCATTGTTTTTATTAAACAAGAAAGGCGAGCTTTATTACTGCGCAAATGAAAGCATCACCAGAAGATAGATACTTCCCAGATTCTTATTAATCTCTAAGACTTATGAGGCCGCCTAAGTTCCACAGAAATTAACATACTCTACAGATTTCCTCCAGCAAGTCACTGAGTCCTTGCTACCCTATCTGGAGAGAGAAGGGAAGCCAAAAAAGCAAAACCAAAGGAGAATAAATCTGTATTATTAGGAGGTTGTTGAAAGTCAAAATGTGCATGTGCACGCATGTCTTTGTCTACAGATACAGGGCAAGGCTTTGTGTTATGGTGCATCATCTACAGCACCATTATAGTAATTTACCATAGACTTTGGTTGTGTAGATTGAACTGTGTGCCACAAAGTAGAGGTCATAATCATAATTAAAGTACAGTTGGATTTGCAATTCAAAATAATTTAAGACTAATCTCCAAAACTGCGACTGTTCAAATTAATACAGTAGGGCATTGAATTTTCTCTTTTCCCTACTTTTCAGTGTAAGATTATCCATGCCTAACTGCAGGCACACTTAATGCCTGTATTATAACGGCGTTTAATATCCCTAGCAGAGACCAAGGTCCCATAGCAGTAGCTATTACACACGAAACAGACCCTACCCGAAACATACCAGTCAAGAAAGAACCCAGAGGCATAGCAAATAGGTGAAATGACATAATCATCCAGGTCAGTGACTGAATACCCAATTGACTATTCAAACCAGAGCATTCTACATCTAACACCTTAAAAAACAGAGTAAGAGAGAAAGAGAGAGAGAGAGAAGCACAGACAGCACAGCAAGCCCTATCCTAAGCCAAGAATAACATACAATTAGGGCAGAAGAGACTTATGGCACTGGCAATATTCTTAATATCTTCTGCTCTTTTCCAGTGGCAAATTCCACAGTTTGTAACTTTTGGCTTCTTGTGGTGCAGGGATCCAGTTAGCTAGATAAGGATGTTGTGCAGTGCTGGGAAGGTTTTTGTACTTTTTTTTCCATTTGAAGTAGATGTTTTATTAATTCTTGTGATGTAAGTGGCTAGAACAAGGTTTCCTGAGACAAGTGGAGACTAAAGTATACGTTCCTCATGGTCCTCATGTGGCCTGTGCTCTCCAGTTACTATGTTCCCATTGACACTTCGATCCCTATAAGATCTCACCCACTCTGCTAACTCTTATCTATGCATCACATATTTACTGCAAGTCAATATTGATTAGCCAGTGAATGTGAAACAGAGAATGGGAAAATTAAAGAGTGCTGATTGCTGAATATCATGAGAGATGTTCCTGGTGCACAGCAACACCTCATTGAGTCATGTAAGGTGTATCTGGACTCTCAGTGACTGTGAATTGGTATAGACAGCTCTGTTACTGATGTTGATCACCAGTGGAGTCAGTCTCATGGTCAAAATGCTAAGACTTAACCACATGATGCCTAAACTTCAGTAATTGTTGCCACATGATCTTACTCAATGGCAAATGAAAGCAGGTATGAATCAGTGATGCAATCTTGTACAGAAACTTAAGCTCCACTGTGCAGGTAGAGTTTCCCAAAGGTCTTCTGCAGCACAACATTTGTTGCAATGGACTTTGCATAAACAATGGGAGGCCGCAAAACAACCTGAACAGAGAGCTCATGGGCAACAAACTAAGAAAAAGACACTGATCTTGTAACAAAAAATGGTTACTTGCATTTTAACTAATTCATTGATAATGAAAACAAAATTGAGCAAGCCTGAAGACTGCCACAAATAGGAAGAAATATGAAATGAAGGCTTTCTGTCTGTGGTGACCCTGATAAAGCCTGTGACTGGATGGAATGAAGTAGATCAGGTTAGCATCCATAGCCTGATGGGATGTGGAAAGGAAAAAAAAAAAAGACCCTGACCTAACATCATCAAGGAACAACATACAGCATACCATCAAGAAAGGACAGGAGGGCCTGGGCTCCTCTGAGATGGCATGAAAATCATACTTTGCATGTTCACAATCTATATCATTGCTTATTTGTAACAGATTCTGAGATATTTCAGCACATCTTATAGTTTTTGATAATGAAGTCACACTGACAATAAAATCATACACTGGGTCACTTGTGTGTGTCACTATTTGTTCCTTGAATTGTCATTGGAGGCTGGAATATCAATCTGAATATTGGTTGTGCAGACTCCTTCGCTCACCTCATGTAAGTACCAACCGCTCTGCACATGTTTTCCCACAGTCATCTTCCCTGGCTGATGAGTAGAAGACCACAACTGATGCACATAAAGTTCAATTGCCTTCTACTTGCCCCAGATCAGGAGAGCACGTAGACAGTTATAAAGATGAGCTGATCTGCAGCACCTTAGAATCAGGTAAGCCTACAACTTCAGAGCTAAACTGATCTCTTTCAGCTGAAAATCTTAATCCCTGGTAACTAATTTAAAATTCTTCTTGAAGAAATGAGACAAAATTGTTTGGTTGTCCTCTGTTTCGTGTACTGTTGGGGGGGGGGTTGGTTTTGGTTTTTTTTTTCCCTTCCTTCCCCTTCCCCCCACCCTCTTTCACTTTGGGTTGCTGAGGTTAGCATTTGCAGTGTTCCTTCTTTAACAAAAAATTCCAATGTATACACATTGTGTTCCTCATTTATGCTTCCCCACTACCCAATTAACGTCACACTAAATTATATACCTGCAACAGATTTAATTCCAGACCACTGAGCTGTCGCTTTTAACCCTCTGCATGTATCTCTACAATATTTATGAGAAAGCTGTACTTACATTAACAAGTAATGAGAGATTTCTATAGGTTTTTAACAATTCAGTTTGTTATAAGAAAGAATATATTCCTCTACTGAAATCTGTGGGATGGTTCCAAATACATACAGAAGGATTTTGATATCTATTCAGTTCTCAAGGTTTTAGAATAGTTTTCGAAATCCCTATTATGCTGCTATGGAATGAAAATGGATGGGTCTATGGCTAGAGTTAAGCAGAGATCTGGGCTCATTTCCAAGCTCTGTTGAACTCTTCTCAGATGACCTTGAGCAAAGTACTTGAGATGTGGTCCAGAGTGTTTATTTCAGTGTCCAAATGGGGCTTTGAATGAACTTAAAACCTTAAATTCCAGGAAGCTGTTTTCAAGGGATTGTCTAAGCTTAGAGCCACACAAATCTCACTGCAAATTTCCATGATGCCTGAACTCAGAAAGTACAGGACAATCATGAGTTGCCCGGCCTGAGGCATTACCATGCAGTCAGGCCCATCACATACATAGACTTCATCAAACAATTTCTAAACATGAAATCCTCTCACCACTCTGTTATTCAAGGTACAACTTGAAATGTAGTTATTGTCCATATAAAGAAAAAAACCAAAACAACAAAACCAGGCCCTCAGCTAATTGGTACAGACTGGTTTGTGCCTATATTTTCTGGAGAGGTCTAGCTGTGGCCATTAAGTTTATCACTTGGAATGAAACCTAGAGGGTTCTGCATTATTCTGCTTTTAAGAACTGGGCCTGTGAGTGGACTGTCCTCTCAATAACATTTTTGATATCTTGTAGAGAAACCTTTCATCTCCTTTCAGGTAGGACCAAACTAATGTATACTCAGTGTGATGAATGGGGGGCTAGGTCCCAATGCAAAGAATGAGCCATTTTTACAATGCAGGCGTATCCTCAAGAAAGTCTACAGGTGGCAGGTGACTCTTGAACAGTTCCCACAGAGCCTCTGACATGAGAATCAGGAGCTCTCTGTGCTCAAAGACCAGCATAGAATCAATGAAATTGATTTTTGACCATTATGATGTGAAAGTAGTACTCAGAGTCTTGCTTTTAAACTTTATAGCTACATCTCCAAAGATAATGCTATATGATGATTTCAAAAGGAAGCAGGAGGTTAAATACCTTTTTGGTTTGGCCCTCTGTCTCAGTTTCTTTCATGTAAAATGGAAACAGATGTACTTTCACCACCTTCCATAGCTGTTGAAATGGAAAATATGTGACACTTTGAAATAATCAAACCCCATACTTCTGAGAACATAAGCAACTTACACAGATAAACACTGTTTGGTTTTGACACCACCAATTTTCAGAAGACTTTTTCTGGAGGGAGACACAATTTATCCTCAAATTAAGCAAGAATGAGCATTTTCAGTCCTCATACAATCTTTTGAAACTTTTTGCCACTCCCACCCTATCTTGTCCCATGCATGTTCTGCTTCCTGCACATTTTTAGTATTCATGTGGTGGTTACAGTCTTTCAACTTCACCAGACTCTCTGTAGCTGGTCATCAATCCTTTGTATCTCCTTTATTTAATAAGAAAACAAACGATCTCCTGGTATTTCTTAAAAAAAAAAAACAAACAAAAAAACCAAAAACTAAACCCCAAAAGCATTAGCAAACATTTCAACAAGACAAAGTCCACAGAGGCAACTGCAAAGAGCTGAAAATTACATTTGCTCACCCTCTATGCCAAATCAGCCAAAGCAGATCTGATTCAGGTGCTGTTGCTCAAGCTTAGCACAATTTCTAAGTGTTGGCATGAGCCTCTGATAGTAAGGTTACCCAAATCCTCAGCCAGGTCTGGCCAGTACTGTTAGCCGGGTGGAGTAAATGAGCCTCTATTGCTACATATTCTGTAGCTATCTCTTAATATTTCTGTTACTTAACCACCGTTGACGAGGAAACAGAGCAATCCACGTTTTGAAGTTTTGATTTGTATTCCATGACCATTCAGAATGACAAA